>LPNX010082839.1:296779-312291 GCA_001517045.1 Pseudotsuga menziesii
TAAGCAGGCCCTAGCTTTGAGAGGATGGACAATACGAGCTGCTCATCTTTCTTTTCAATACCACACTGTTTCAGCTGCAAAACTAGTGCTTTGAACTTGGAGAAATATAGCTGCAGGGATTCAAAATTACTGGGACTCAGGGAAATCAATTCATTTTCGATTTGGTGTCCCCTCATCTCATCTGTCTTTCCAAAGAGTTCAGAAATTTTCTCCCATACTTGATCCGGTGAAGTCAATCCATCGAGATGGAAAACGAGGTCTCGGGAAATACTGAGACATAGGAGGCCATAGGCCTCATCTCTCCGATTGTGCCATTTGATCTTCTCTGCAGCAGCATTAGGCTCTGCTTCTATAGCCATAGTCACCCTGTAGAGGCCTTTCACTCTCAACAAGATCTCCATCTCTGCTTTCCATTCAAAAAAGTTGAAGGGAGTGAGGATAGTTTTCTGTGAATCCATAGCTTTAGAAAATCTGTCCCGGCTATCAGTAGAAGGCTCGCAGTCTTGATGTCAAACCTGTAAAACAATTTTCAGAGGAGAGTAACAACCTACAATGGCTCTAATACCATGTAGAAATTCAGGCCTGCAGTAGATTAATTTCACCCACAACAATTAACAATTGATCATGCTAAATTATCAACAATGGAGACTGAATATGGAGCTGTAACACAAAATTATATTAACTGAGTGTACAATAGCCAACCCTATAATAACATAGGCTGATGAATATATAGAATACATGAGCAAATCGAATGCATAAGGAAGCATCCAAATCTAGCATAAAGCAGGCTTACCCAAAATAGGCAAATCCCCCATAGGTGTAAAAAGCTGATCCCAAATCTATCAAGGACCCCACGAATTAGCAAGGGCACATGGGAAAGCTAAAGAGTGGTCAAATGGAAGCTCATACATGCTTTTACATTGAGGAAAGAGTGGAGGAGGAAGAGGCAACAAAGCTGATTCAGCTCACCTAGTCTTGCTTTCCTATGTGCCTTAAAACACTGAAAAAGCAAGGAATAAAGCAGAAAAAGCAGAAGGGCACCTAGGAGGCCAGGAATAAAGCAGATTTGATTCCCAGGACTTTCCCAAGTGCTCCACGAGACAATAATGGAAAGTTTGACCTCTATGGATAGGCAATTATCAACTTGCACATGGTGGGACTCATGGACTAGGCAAATAAGACAAAATAAATGAAATAATGTCTAAGTGGGTAAATACTATGGGTTGATTATTCTAACAGTTCTTAGTGTTTAATGAGCATGACAAAGACATAAAGTACACTCAGAATCGTTTTCATGTTTAGGTCTAGAGCACGAAAAAGAGAAAACTAAGCTCATACTGGGTGCTCCTTTTCCATAAATTTAGTCCCTCAGGTCCGAAAAAGTGATAAACCTATACCTGAGAATACTCTTCTCAATTCCATAGAAAAGAGAGTGATCCTTTCTCATATTATTCCACATGGTCTGAGAAAGAGATAACCTACTACCAATGTGGTTGCCCATTCACATATTCTTAATGATATTGAACGAAAAATTTTACTCAGCAGTCAAGTCTATTTTGAGGAGTTAGACCTGGGCCTAAAGAAACTCCATAAGGGTGGGAGTCTTATAAAGGGATAGCTTGTAAAAATAGACCAAAATGAGGCTCAATTTGGCATGAAAAAATAGCTAAAAAGACTCCCCTAAAACTATTGACAGTTGCAGCATGAGTATCGAAAGAAAATAGGTAGGTTCTAAATGAGGATACTCATGGGAGGAAAGTCTTATCCATGGAAGAACAATGGTAGAAACAAGGAACTAATGGTGTTGGCTACTATGGTCAGACCCGGGTTAACTATGATCAACCAACAACACCCCTAGATCACTGGCCCTTTCGGCGACAGACCGCAAAGAGGCCTGAAGTCTCACCCGAAGTGACTCTAATGGGTTGGCCAAGGACTCAAGCATCTTGGACCAGGTTCTGTGGAAATCCTACTAGTGACTCGCAGCTCTCCTAGCTGCGAGGTCTCTTTCTGCACGTCGCGCGATCTCCTGCTTGTGTCGCGTGGTCTCCTCGGCTCGCAGCTCTTCTAGCCACGAGATATTCCTCTAGACTGTTGTGCGATCCTTTCCTGTGGCGCGTACTTTCCCAGCTCGCGATATCTCCGACCTTATCGCATCGTCGCGCACTGTGCAACACGCAGTTCCTGCCCAATGCTAAGTCCTTAACCTGCGGTATCTCGCACCGCAGCTCCTCTGCCGGTGTGGTATCAACTCTCTGTGATATCCTACCTCCATAGTTTAACACACTTAGCGTTGCTCGTGTCGACGTGCAAGACTTAACATACAAGGCTATTCGATACTGCAATAGAGACTGTTTTACACAAAGCATAAATGAACCATATACAACATGCCAAATACTTTAACTTATGTCTACACTTCTATATTGTTGTGAATTGATTAACACATTCATTCATTAAACTGTAAACAAAGTCCATGAACTGACTGAGAAATGCATAAGTAAACATAACACATAAACCAATCGCATAACACTTGATTTTAACATGGTTCACCTCCAGGATGGAAGTTACATCCACAGAACTGTGTTTTTATTATAGCTCAGGGGAAGGTAAAACACAGTTCTGCTGCACCGCATATGCAGCTTAAGATCTTCTCTCTTAGATCTCTTTTCTCTTCTATATTGCTCTCCTACAATATACTCTTCCCTCTCTGTCGATCCTTGTAGATCGTTACATACATATTCTATAAGCCAGCTACTGGTTACTGTAAGATTGCTATCGCTAATAACAGAACCAGAGCTAGGCTTTTACAATAGTCTAACAATCTGCAAAACACTACTAACAACTGAATGAACCAACTAACTAACCAACAGAATGACTAGCTAACCCCTTTACAATACAAAATATATCCTTTTATAGGCAGCCCGAAGGTCTTGCCATTACAACACTGTGGGCCTGTCCCAACAGTAACCCAAAACCCTAACTAGTGACAGTCGGCCACATCTGTACTTGAGGTAGCCACTTTTCGTCACACCATAGCTCTCTGCAGTCTTCCATGCTTCTCGGCACTGATCATGGGTACTATGCACTGCTTCGCTTTTCTGTCCTTCGCCTTCAATGCTTCAGCCTCATTGCTCCTTCTTCTTTATGAGGGTCGCTGAGCCCTCCCGTCTTCCCCCGCTGCCTTCAATGCAGTGGTTGAGCTCTCTCTTCTCGGCCGCTTAGGTACCCTTGCCTTTCTTGACTTTTCTATCTTAAAAGTCATGGTTTCCGGCTCTGCTCTCCAGCTGGAAACGTGCTATGGTGTCGTAGCTCTGTCTTAAATTCTTTCTTCCAAAACTAGCAGCTTCTTCTGTAGCTGTGGGACCCTGCTCCAACAGTCCCCTAACACTTACTTGTGGCTCACCCTCGAGCCACCTCCAGTGGGCTTCTCCTGCTGTAGCTTTGCCTTGGCTTCCTGTGAAGCCCTTTGCAACCTGTCACAAAGTCCTATGACTTCCTTCTGCATCACTTCGACACTCTCTTGTGCCGATTCAAGAAAATCTTGACTAATACTGGTGTCTTTTGTGGCATCAGTTTTCTCTCTGATGGTAGTGAATTCCTTCATTTTTTGTTCAACTGTATCAACCATCTCTATGATTTGCTCTTGATATGGTTGAAGCAGGTCATTAATGTACATCTCCTTGGTTCTTAATTGCTGCGCTTCCTACTGCAAACAGTTCATCTCCTTTGTCTTCCTCATCTTTTGAAGAGCTTCCAAGCCCTTAATTTCTTCTTTCTTTGCCGTAGCAGTATTCTCTATCTCCTGAATACTTTGCTGGATTTCTACTTTCTCCGGTGGCTCATCTAACTCGGCCCATGTGTTCGTCGCATCGGTTAGTACTAACCGTGCTTCGTCGATGCGAGATTGCATCTATGCAGAAGTGAGTCTAAGGGCTTCTACTCGCGCTTTCTAGTCTACCTGGGAGGTGTCTCGTATGCGATCCTCAAGATTAGCGATCTGCACCTCATGGTCTGCCTTCATCTTGGCCACTTCTACGTCCATCCTAGTCACAGTTTCTTCCAGAGCCTTTGCTCTATCTGCTACTCTTCTTAGCTTCTGTGGAACTGGTAAGGCGAACTCAATGTTACATTGGGGCAGTTCCAATGCAATGCTCTGCAAAACTTGAGAAATATCTTTCTCTCTTTCCTCATATGTTCGTACTTCGTCTGCCTTTTTCTGAACACTGATAGCAAGTGCTGCATTCTGTTGCTGTAGCTGTGTATTCTGTTTGTAAGTCTCGAGCTCTCTACTCTTGAGCTCTGCGCCTAGCTGCTGCTGGATCATCTGCAACTGCTCAATATGAAAATCTGCAAGATTAACCTCAATGGGTTGTCTAAACTGAGCTGGTGGGTCCTTCATTGTGGGAGGGAATCGAATACTCCCTGGTGGAATTAACACAGTATTGAGGTGATCTTTGGCTAAGCTTTCCTAGCGGGACATCAGCGGTGTCGAGGTTTCTCCGGTGGTCGGCTTTACAGGTGGAATGTACCTCATGGCAGTCTTCTCTGTAATCATTTTTAAGTCTAGAAGTTGTTTTTCAACTACGCTCTGGCTCTTTTCCTGCGACTCCTTCATCACGTCAAGTGAGTCCTTCAATGTGTCACACATCCTTGTTGTGATGAGTTCATAGTCATCGTCTGTCAATGCGGTCTTCAGAGTTGGCTTTAAGGCTTTTTGTTTTTTCTTCTGCTGTGTCACTGGTGGCCCTTGCTGTGATGGTTTCCTCTTTTCCCCTGGTAGTGGTTCTTCTATTGAAGATTGCGTCTGGGTTTCTGCGTTATCTTTGTCCTCTTCCTGGTGTTCTGTCTCTGCACTGTTTGATGATAGTGGTGCGGTATCTTCATATTCCTGCTTCCATTGGTCGTCGAAGTCTCTTATGACTCCTTCGACGTCCCGGGATGTCATCCTAAACGAGCCAGTAGCCCAATCATCCCGCTTAGTCCTTTTCGGTCGCAGATAGATTAAATGGCTGTCGGCCATAAAATTAAGCCGGCTATCATATATGTCCACAGTCTCCGTGCTGAGCCGTGGTGTCTCTTGAATGACCTTCATCAACATATTATAGTAATCATGGAATACCATCGTATTTATCGTTTTCTTGGCTGGGCGGTTAGTCTCCCATAAGCTGGCATAGTGCACTCCTCTGGGCGCGCCACCTACTATCTGTGGAAACTGGGTATGGGGAGGCTCCTTCCATCCGACAAATGCACAAAGTATAAGCAACCATGAGAAATGGAAAGGGTGGTTGGCTTCATCCTGAGCTGCCAAGCAATCTGCTTGCAGCATATTTAATAAGAATAGAGACCAATTGAACTGTTCCCCCTCTGTGACCTGTATGGCAAGGTGAATTATGGATCCTGTAACTTCCTTTGGTCGAACCTTGGTTAGCAGTCTACCCGCGAGCAGACTGGAGGTGAATCTAAGTGTCTCATTTGGTATGCTTGAAATGTCATAAGCCCGTCCTCCTCTCTGTAGCTGATACTTAGTTACTAGGGCTTGTGGTAACTTGGAGTCCTTGGTTTTTCCTGCTATCTGTATATCAAGGTGTCTACCCATCTTGGATAGGCCGGTGATATGATGTATCAAATCAATGTTCAGGTCTACCTTGTTTCCTAGCCAGAGGTACCCTCTGTGTACGCAAGAGAGTAAAATGTGCACCACGGCGTTAACTTCTGCACCCCATCCAAAATGAGGTAATCTCAGCAAATTGAGCAGTCCTGACCGCTCAATAATTTGGACATGCGGCAGGGGAACACATTCATCTCTCCCTATCCTTATGTTCTTCTCAATATTCAGATAGCTGTCCAGCTTGAACTGAGGATATGTCTTACCATCTCCCAGGTTATAATATACAAATTTAACAACAGCAGCATATCCTACTAGATCTCCATTTTCCTTTACTCGAGAATCAATGGGTGGTATGGGAACAGTATACTTAGCGTTCTTAGAAATTATTGGTTATGGTGCGCCTTCAACTCGTGGTATCATGTAGTTTGTTCCGCTGTGAACTTCTTCCTCATGCTCTGAACCAGATTCATCATTGACCTGAGATTGGCTCCTCATTTGTGGTTGCTGCCTGGACTGTGATGAACTTGGCAGAGCACTCTTTGGTGGCGTCGTCATAGCTCCTGCAAGGCCATGACGTTGAAATCTTCTCAAAATGTTTGCTATCAGTTCGTCCTCGGACATAACCCACTCAGTACAAAATGGCAGACATGCACTGGCTACAACTTCTGAAAATCACAGCACTCTGTAACCACTTAGCTCTGGACACAGAACTCTTAACAACTTACTCTATATCTCTCGGTTTTTCTGCAAATGTAACCGTCCCACTTGAATACTTTCTACTTTTATGCCCAATACGATAATCCCAGATGCAACGGTCATCTACACTAAACCTGTTGGTCGTCATTAATGCCTGGAAAAGATCACACCCACCATTCGATCCCTAATAAATGTGGAAATCCGATCGAATTTCCCTCGAAATGTGTGTGTACAGGCGCCAGTCTCGTCGAAGATTTGCTAAATCTGGAAAAATTGATTATACTGCTGCCAAATCTATGGTAAGATATACCGGTCATTACCTCATTAACTACCAGTCAGATGCTGACTTGACTGGCCTTTGTCGGTTGCAAAACTGAGTACGTGGCATGGGGAAACATCGTGCTGCCGCGATGTGACTCCGCATCACCTGTGTAACACAATTTTTTTTTTTGATGCGATTCCTCATTCTTAGAATAATACCTGCCGGTGTAGACTTGTTCCCGGTGCGATGCCTCCTATCAACTACACTGGACATCTGCACCACCATAGACTAGTTAAGCTAGGGCTGAGAGGCGAGGTGGCTATCACTATAGGGATTAAGCTTACTGCCATTAATCCATGCGGGCAAAAGCTCCCCATTCAGCTGGCTGAGATGAACGGCACCTCCCTCTGTGACTCGCTGTATCCGATATGGCCCCAGCCAATGTGTCTTGAACTTCCCTGGAAACTTAATGAATTTGTTGTCATAGAGGAGCACTAGGTCTCCGATATGGAAAGTATTATTCTTAATGTGTCTATCATGCCAAGATTTTTCTCGTGCCTTCTGCACTTTCTAATGGAATCTGTCAATGAATCTGTCTTCTTCTAAGGCAAGCAGCTATGCTAGCCTTTCCTCTACTGTGTCTGTATCAGTCATCCTGGTAATCTGAGCAATTCTTAAACTGGGAATAATATACTCCATAGGCATAACAGCCTCCTATCCATACACCAAGCTGAAAGGTGTGTGTCCCGTAAGTTTCTTGCATGTGGTCATGTACGCCCATAATACAATGTTAACTCTGAGGTCCCAATCATTCCTCTAGCTATTGCAGATCTTAGTAAGAGCATTTTCTAAAATATTATTAAAGGCCTCCACTGTACCATTAGCTTGTGGGTGGTAGGGAGTGCTCTTATGGTGCTGAATCTAGAATTCTTCTGTCAACGCCTCAATAGTGCTGTTCAAAAAATGTGTGCCTTGATCACTCATCAAAATTACTGGGCATCCAAATCTACTGATGATGTTTTCAAAAAGGAACTGTGCGGCTGTAGCAGCATCACAATTTCTTACTTCTTTGGCCTCTGCCCATCTGGTGAGGTACTATGTTCCCGTGATAATATATCTCACACCAGTGCACTTTCCTGGTGGGTTGATAGGACCCACAAAATCTATAGCCCATTTGTCAAATGCGTGCAACGTGACCTACGGTCGCAGTGGCATTTCGTCACGTCGCAAGGGTTTTCCTACCCTTTGGCAGATATCACAGCATCTACAAAATTCCTTGGTGTCTTTATGCAATGTAGGCCACCATAATCCTGCCTCCAGGATTTTCTGCGCAGTCGGCTTTCCTGCGAAATGACCTCCTGCGGTTCCTGAATGTGCCTCTCTGATAATAGCGTCTTTTTCATGCGGCATCACACATCTGCGCAGAACTTCATCCAGACCTAAATTGTATAGGTGTCCTGCAATGAGGGTGAAGTCTGCTGCTTTAACAACCAACTGCTTCTTTTGCTGCTTAGTAAAGTCATCAGGCGCTACTCCCATAGTGAGAAATTGAATAATATCGGCATAGTACTCATCTGCGATCTGGATAGAGAACAACGGCGCATCCGGTAGATTGTCATCTAGGTTAATTGGCTCTTCTCCTGAGTCTATCCACGACAAATGATCAGGTCCTGCATTCAGTCTTCCTGGTTTCACAATGATTTCAAAATCATACTCCTGAAAGAGGAGTAACCATCTGCAGATTCTCCCCCCTAACACTGGCTTATTGACCAAATACTCTAACGCAGAATGGTCAGTAAACATCTTGAATAGGGCACCCAACAGGTAGTGCCTGAACTTCTGCAGCGTATACACCATAGCTAGGCCTTCTCTTTCAGTTGTGGTGCAATTCTTTTCTGCTGTCGAGAGCTTTCTACTGGAATATGCGATAGGGTGGTCAATGTCCCCTTCTCCTGGTTGTGTTAAAACAACCCCTAATGCGATGCCAGACGCATCCACATGTACATGAAATGGCTTAGTCCAGTCAGGAAATACTAAGATGGGTGCTATAACCATCTTCTCTTTAAGCATGTCTAGACTCTGCTGACATTCCTCGTTCCATAGGAATTTTACATCTTTCTTGAGCAAGTTCTCCGTTGGTGCTGTAATCTTTGCGTAGCCCTTGATGAACTTTCTATAGTACCCGGTATGACCAAGTACTGTCCTCAGTTGCTTGACTGAGTTGGGTGCTGGAAGATTTACAATGATAGTGATCTTCGCATGGTCTACCATCAAGCCTTGTCTGCAAACAATGTGACCCAACAAAATACCAAATGGTGCACAAAATATACATTTCTTCAAGTTTAGAGAAATCTGGTACTGCCTACATTTCTCTAACATCAATCTTAAGTCTCCTATATGCTTGTCAATTAGTCCAAATATAGTCCAATCATCAAAATATACTTCTGAAAATTTATGAATGTATTCTTTGAATACAGCAATGACTACTCTGGAAAATATAGTTGGTGCATTCTTAATAGTGCTGGATACGGTCGACTGTCGCCAATGATTTCTATAACCTCGAAGTCCACAAAAGTATGAACTCCGTCAATGTCAACTGGCACCTGTGGCAGTCGACCCAATGGTGATACTCGCTACTGGTTAGATAATCTCAGGTGGATAGGTGATCTGACTAACTGAGGGCTACCCATCTATTCCCATGTCTGCTTAGTTAGAACATTCACCTCTGATCCCAGATCTAAGACGACTTCATCCATTTCGAACTCTCCAATCTGTGCTGTGAGTTTCATCTCTCTTCCAGTCCTTGTATGTCCTGTAATATTATGAACAGCGCGGTGTGCACTGCCCGAGAGAGAAGGTTGCTGACATTGATCTATGATGCGCTGTAGCTCACCGATAGATTTTTCATTTCTCAAGAGCTTCAAGCAACTGCGCAGGAAGGATTGTATACTTCCTGTCGATTCATCCTCGTCGCATCTTCCCGATGTGGTAGCCTACGGTATCTGTTCTGGGCTATCGCCACAAGGTGCTTGCTGCAGTATGCCCCTAGACGGTGGTACCTGTGATCCTGATTGTGTAGGTTCATCGAAGGAAGCCTTGGCTTCATGAAATGTCTCTTTATTCTTTTGTAGGTCGAGTGCTGTTGCTTTACCAGGAGCTCTGCGCACCCACTCCTGACTTGCGTTCTTTTCGGTCTCCGGCGATGTCCCACTGGTGGAAGCACCGCTACGAGTCATAATACTGACTCTTCGTTCTGGTTCTGCCTGCTCAGCAACAATAAGATGGATGTTCTGGTGTACTGCTGGCTTAGGATATTTGATTTTAGCTATCAAGTTAGGACACTCCTCTATGGTATGATCATAAGATTTGCAGTAATTACAAGTAGTAGTGGGGCTCTAACAGTCCCTAGCATAGTGTCCTACAACTCTGCAGTTATAACAAGTGATTGGTCCGTGACCACGGCCAAAACCCTCTCCTCTGTCGAATCCTTCTCCTATTGCAAAGCCTCCTCCATGGCCTCATCCTCTAAATCCTCCTCCCCGGCCACCATAAGTCGGATCAGGCTATGGTCCTGCTGCTGGACCCTGTGTTTCTGAATGGACTCTGTATACGTCATGTTTTCTATCTAACATGAGATCATAGGCTCGGCAATTCTGTTCATCATGTCCGACAGAGCTGCAGAAGACACAGTATAGGTTCTTAGGTGTCTGTACATACTTCTGAAGCAAAGGGCATTGCTGAGGTGGGTGTCCTTGTGTTTTGCATATTTCACACTATGGCCCTTGCATTCGTGGTAAGGGGTTAGGAGCCCCTGACGCTAAATATTCTGCAAAGACTGGACAGTTGTCTTTGGTATGACCCTGTGCTCTACATCGTAAGCACCATATGTCTTGCATAAACTCTTTTCCTTTCTTAAGTTCTCGTATCTGTAACATGAGGTTGGCCAATTGGTTCTGTAGGGTTGTCATGCCTGCACTGGTTTCTACTAAAGGTGAAGCTTCTAGCTTCATCGCCATCTCCAACGCGTCATCCTGCATCTGGAGTTTTTGCTGCATTAGTGGCACTCTGATGTGAGGGAGAAGCGTTGCAATAAACCATTCCTTATGTTGCTCTGGGGAAAACTCAAAACTTACTTGGTCTATAAGAGCTTTGAATTTCTGGTCAAAGTCCCATACTGATTCTGATGGTAGCTGCTTAATATCCTTGAGCTCTGTAATGCACTGAGATTTAGACTTAGGTTTCTTGAACTCTTTAATCATGGCGTTCTTGACTTGGGAAAGTGTCTTGGGTACTGTGGTATACTTTATGTACCATGTTAAAGCTCGATCTCTGAGTGTAGTGACCAACTGTACAAGTTTAAGGTTATCATCGTTGATTGTTTTAATGGTCCACATGGCTTCACATAGAAACCAATGCTGTTCTGGGTCCTCTGCTCCTGTACCCTTAAAGGTAGGTAGCTTCATATCATCTCCCATTCTATTTCTCTGCGGTGGGTTCTGATTGACTAGATTACTACCACTCAGCGGTGTAGGTGAAGGTGATGTAGCGGCAGTAGGTACTGTCTATGAGCTACTGGATGGAGTACCTATGGGATTACTCTGAGTCCTGGTCTATTTTTGTGGGGTATAGGGCTAGTAAGGGATACCCCCCTCTGGTTCTTCTGTGGTACTAGGACTCGGTTGCCTAATATTGTCTGAACTATCTCCAAATACAGGAGAGCCGAAAGCTACTTTATATTTCTTGCCACTATGTGTGCGTCCAATGTCATCAAAATCACTTTCAAACTCTTGTGACATTACTATCTTTACTTATTCATCTGAAATCATGTCCATTACTCCTTTTTCATGTAGCAGCATCTTAATGGACAAGTTTAGAGACTTTAGGTACTTACCACGATATCCTTTGAAGAAGTACCGCTCAGCCTCGTTGAATCTTTTTCTCTGGTCAACTACAAATTTTGTAACAAAGCCTCCTAGCACACTCGCAAGCCAGAAGTCTACTGCTCTCGTAATGGGATTGTCGAGATTCCGCACGGTTTGAATCAGCTCCGGTGTCCAGACAATGTTTCTTTTCTTCTTGAATATGTTCCTATCTGTCAACTTGGATAACCAGTCGAAAAGCTCGTTTCCATAGGTTGCAAAAAATATGGCATGTATATCTGAAGCGATATGCTTTTGTAACCAGTTCTCTGTGCTCAGTTTAGGGCTCCGATTTTCTTTCTGGACAAAATCCCTTAGGTTTGAATCCAGCCACTGGTGAAACTCTTCTCTGGTGGGATGCCAATAGAACATTAGTGCTCAGTTGTTCAAAACCGGCAATAGAACCATTTGTTGGCTTCTATGGGCAGACCCGGGTTAACTATGATCAACCAACAACACCCCCAGATCACTGGCCCTTTCAGCGATAGACCGCAAAGCGGCCTGAAGTCTCACCTGAAGTGACTCTAATGGGTTGGCCAAGGACTCAAGTGTCTTGGACCAGGTTCTGTGGCAATCCTACTAGTGACTCGCAGCTCTCCTAGCTGCGAGGTCTCTTTCTGCGCGTCGCGCGATCTCCTGCTCGTGTCGCGCGGTCTCCTTGCCTCGCAGCTCTTCTAGTCGCAAGATATTCCTTTATACCATCGCGCGATCCTTTCCTACGGTGCACACTTTCCTAGACTCGCGATATCTTTGACCTTATTGCATCACCGTGCACTGTGCGACACGCAGTTCCTACCCAACGCTAAGTCCTTAACCTGCGGTATCTCGCACCGCAGCTCCTCTGCCGGTGCGGTATTACCTCTCTGTGATATCCTACCTCGCGGTTTAGCGCACTTAGCATTGCTCGTGTCGACGTGCAAGACTTAACATACAAGGCTATTCGATACTGCAATAGAGACTGTTTTACGCAAAGCATAAATGAACCATATACAGCATGCCAAAGACTTTAACTTATGTCTACCCTTCTATATTGCTGTGAATTGATTAACACATTCATTCATTAAACTGTAAACAAAGTCCATGAACTGACTGAGAAATGTATAAGTAAACATAACACATAAACCAATCGCATAACACTTGATTTTAACATGGTTCACCTCCAGGATGGAAGTTACGTCCACAGAACTATGTTTTTATTATAGCTCAGGGGAAGGTAAAACACAGTTCTGCTGCACCGCATATGCAGCTTAAGATCTTCTCTCTTATATCTCTTTTCTCTTCTATATTGCTCTCCTACAATATACTCTTCCCTCTCTGTCGATCCCTGCGGATTGTTACATACATATTCTATAAGCCAACTACTGGTTACCGTAAGATTACTACCGCTAATAACAGAACCAGAGCTAGGCTTTTACAACAGTCTAACAATCTGCAAAACACTACTAACAACTGAATGAACCAACTAACTAACCAACAAAATGACTAGCTAACCCCTTTACAATACAAAATATATCCTTTTATAGGCAGCCCGAAGGTCTTGCCATTACAACACTGTGGGCCTGTCCCAACAGTAACCCAAAACCCTAACTAGTGACAGTCGGCCATATCTGTACTTGAGGTAGCCGCTTTCCGTCACACCACAGCTCTTTGCAGTCTTCCATGCTTCCCGGCACTGATCATGGGTACTATGCACTGCTTTGCTTTTTTGTCCTTCGCCTTCAATGCTTCAGCCTCGTTGCTCCTTCTTCTTTATGAGGGTCGTTGATCCCTCCCGTCTTCCGCCGTTGCCTTCAATGCAGTGGTTGAGCTCTCTCTTCTCGGCCGCTTAGGTACCGTTGCCTTTCTTGACTTTTCTATCTTAAAAGTCATGGTTTCCAGCTCTACTCTCCAGCTGAAAACGTGCTACGATGTCGTAGCTCTGTCTTAACTTCTTTCCGCCAAAACTAGCAGCTTCTTCTATAGCTGCGGGACCCTGCTCCAACAAATGGTTAAAGATACCATAGCCTATGGTCGAAGTGTTAATGCTAAGATTAATATGGATTAGGCATAAATGCAAAATGCATGTGAAATGACCAAAAAACCATCCTATATGAGCGAAAAACAACTTAAATCGACCATAAACCTGTCACATAGAAGAAAAAGATATGGCATTAGTTTAAAAATATGAACTATAGGGAAAAAACCCACTTTGAAAATATTTTTTCTATAAATAGTTTAAAATATTAATAAAAAACTCACCATTTGATTTTTATCCATAAAAAGACAAGTTTTACCTATACCTTTGATTGCTCGGTGTGGACGATTCAGTGGATAATTCTCAAAACCACAAGTGTCAGGTAAAACTACACTCCATGCTCTTTCATTTGATCCAAACAATTTTCAAATTTGAGCCCAAATTTTATCTTTTCAAGCGCCCTCAAAGCATGAATGTTGTGTACGTGGGTATGGTATGTTAATAGTCGCGTACACACATTCTGTATGCGGGTTTCCCAAAGGAAAGTCGCATACAATACGCGACTTTCCCAAAGGACAGTCGAGTACACTGCGCGAGGTAGAAAAAGAATATATAGGGTCAAAAATTCAATTTTTTATATGAATCTAATTGTTTGAAATTTCTTGGTTATTAGATTGAAAGATGGTGCTTGAGTGGAGGGAGAGGGAACATGAAGACATGGACCAAGAAGCTCTACAAGATTCCCCCACGGTGAAGGTTTTACATCAAAGTGGGTTATTGAAATTTTTCTGTGCCTCACCTATGCGATCAAATGTATGCCTCTTAGAGTTTTTAATAAACTATTGGGATCATGATCTAGGAATGTTTGACCTTCAAGGTGAGTTTATAGAGGTTACATCAGAATATGTCTATTTCATTTCCGGTTTATCACGATGGGGAGCTCCAGTGAACTTGGAAGTTACCGATAGAGGCAGTGACCTTCTAAGTGTACAGAACTATATAGACATATACTGTGAGCCAGGCACTCAAAAAAGGGGTAGTTGCATCCCTAATTTTCATATTCTCAACTTTCCTTTATAGGTATTGGTGAGAACTATAGTGAGGTTTGTAGGGTCATCATCACTTCACCTTGCAACTCGAAACCAAATGAGACTAGCAGTGGACTGTATGCAGGGAGTCCTATATGACTGGTGTTCATGAGTGATCTCGATAATGAGGAAACAACTCTCTGACTGCAAAAGAGGCAAGAGAAACATTTTTGGTTATTCCATCATGTTAGTAGCCTTTTTGTTTGAGAGAGTGTTGGGTTTGAGTCCTGCAGTACCATTTCCAGCTCGTTCTCCCCGTCAGCCTAGGCTGAGTAGGTGGGGAGATATCTTCCTCCACTAGGGAGGTGGTGGATCGGTCCAGAGTGTCTATGACGACGACTTCTACTTTTGGTGGGAGCGACAGTTGCCATCCTTGGAGCAGTTTCCATATGCTGGGTTATATTTCTGAGGTGATACTGACCTTTCCCTCCCTCCTAGAGGAGCATGGGGAGAGTTAGGTATTTTTTATTTTCAAAATTTTTAAAATTTTTTTGAATTTTAATTATAAATATATATACATATGTATAAGAGTTCGAATCCTTTTTAAAATGTCAAAATGCAGATATTGGACCAATCCGCCCTGCTGGGAATCCACACATGTATATGCGTCCTACTTTTCGAGAGGACCCGGGTTTGATTAGGGTTCTTGAGGGGAAGCTGGCTAGGCTTACCCAGAAAGTAACTACCTTACGGATTGATCACATCCTTGCCATCATGTAGGAGCTATTGGTTGGTGTACCACTTGTCTGGATACACCTTCTAAGGTAGGTATCCAGAGTAGTATTTGTGTATATAGATGTTGTTGAGGTTGTTGAATCCGAGGAGGCTGAAGAAGCCAGAGTGTAGGGTGATCGGGGGGACCAAGGTGGTCAAGCTTAGATTTAGGAGCATTTTATGGACTTTGATCCATGTTTTGTATATTTTTTTTATATTATACAGTTATGACTTGATCGGAGGATCAGAAACTTGACCTGTCTATACGGAT
>LPNX010082839.1:312449-389619 GCA_001517045.1 Pseudotsuga menziesii
TTTTGATTTCTTGGAATATGATTGAATATAATGAACTCAAAATTTATTTCCAATAACCTAACATGCATAAACTGACGTAATAGAATAGGGTTCCACACCTGATAAGCCCGATTGAGCTGGGTAACCACCAGTTGAGAGTCTAATCAGACTTCCAGCTAAAAGCTAAATGACAGCCCTGTATTCGGCGACATTATTGGTAGTAGGACTTAAGAAAGCACCTCTTGAGGCAACTAACTGTCTTGAGGGAAAATAAATGACCCATGTAGATGAAGCCAAATTACAAGTGTGGCAACTGGCACCATAGGTGAAACCTACAAACCACTCGGAAGACATCTATAACAACCAGCAGATGGTATAAAAACACAAACCAACGAATTATTGTACATAAAAATACATACAATAAAATACAAGAAAAAATGCTAAGCCTAAGCATAGTACTTTTTTAGGTAGAGCCCATTTCTAGGCTTAGGCAACTTATTCCCTTTGAAATCAACCAATTCATATGCACCCTTCTTTAACACCTTTGACATGAGATAAGATCCCAACCACATAGACCTGAACTTTTCTGCCCCTAGGGATTCTTTGTCTTGATCCCAGAGCAAAACAAGCTCCCCTTCAGAGAAAATATGAGGCTTGACTGACTTATCATATTGGATTTTTACCCTATTTTTATGAGCTTCGTTTGTTGTCGTCACATCTCTATGTTGCTCATCTAGATGTTCTAAATGTAATATACATTCTTACAAGTCAGTCGTATCAGGTAACACATGAATAGAAATTCTTAAGGATGGGATTTCACATTCAACTGGGGTAACTGCTTCCACTCCATGAACGAGTTGGAAAGGAGAAAACCCTATAGCAGTTTTCACATTAGTCCGATATGTCCAAAGCGCAGAATACAGCATGATGTGCCAGTTGGAATGGGTTGCATTAATAGTATGTTTAAGGATAGTTTTCAAAGTTTTATTAACATCCTTGACTTGACCGTTTGCTTGAGGATACAATGAAGATGAATGTTCTTGTCTAAATCCTAGCATAGTGGTCAATTCAGTCATCATGTTATTTTGGAAATGACTTCCATGATCAGTGACAATTACTTTAGGAATACTGAATCATATGATAATTTGGTTGAAAACGAAAAAAGCTACAGTTTCTCTGTCAGCTTTAAAGGTGGGAATTTCCTCTACCCATTTCGTAAAATAATCTACAACGACAATGATATATTTGTGCCCCCCAGCCAAGACTGTGTTGCAAGTCACGTAATCTATCCCACACTTCATGAAGGGGCCCACTGAGATGATGGGAAATAACGGAGCGGGATGCAACTGCATATTTCTAGTGTAAATCTAACAAGGATGACAGTGCTTCATGGCTTCCACATAATCTTTAAAGATCATGGGCCAGAAATAACCGGCACGTAATATCTTCTGGGTCGTTGCTAACGCAGATAAATGACCCCCACACGCTCCACTATGGGCATCATTTAGGAAAATATCCACTTCCTCGTGGGTAAGACATCGACGCAAAACAGAATCTACCCCCCTACAATATAAAGTATCTCCTGTAATGAGGTAGTTCTTTCAATATAGGCATAGTTTACGTCGTTCTTCCCATGAGAACGCTGCAGGGTACTTCAAAGTCTGGAGATAGATAATTATATCTCCATACCAGGGGTCAGAGGTGGAAATCAAAAATATATTCTCATCTGGGAATGAGTCTTCTTCAATGGCTACATTTTCCTCTACTGGAAATTCAGCAATGAGCTCAACAAAAACTAAGGATTTTTTGGATTTGGCGGATTGAAAATCCGAATCAAACTCTTTGAGAATGACTATCCATTTGTTGAATTTGCCTCCAACTATCTGTTGAGACAAAACATATTGAAAAGGATTAACATCTACCCATTAGAGGAAATTTTAACTCAAAATGGGCCTCCTAAAATGAACTAATAAAATAATAGTTAAAATAATAAAATAATATTTATTAATTTTGGAGGAAGAAAANCCCTGTTTTTTTACTCAAAGTTCGATTGGGAGAGCTCATTGGATGCGGAATTAAATTCCGCATCCAACGAGTACCCACTCGGCATATTTTTGATGGACCTTGATACCCCAAAAACAAGAAATGCCTGAAAAACAAAAAGATGATGTCATCATTCTATTTTTCATGTATTTCTTGTTTTTGGGGTAGCGGGGTCCGTCAAAAGTATTCCAAGTGGGTACTCGTTGGATGCGGAATTTAATTCCACATCCAACGAGCTCTCCCGATCAAAATTTGAGTAAAAAGACAGGGAGATATGTCAAAAATACAAACAAAAAAACTAGTTTTTTTTATGATACATATCCCCAAATTTATATTAAAAAAGTGTTTAAGACCTATACGGTATTTCAAATTTAAAGCAATTTCATTAGCTAACACGTGATGACATTGAATTTCAATAAAAGTTAAAAGGCCCATTTTGAGTTGAAATTTCCTCTAATGACTACCGTCTTGGTCCTCAATAAGATGTAGTGATGTAACCTCTGAATAGCATATACAGCTGCTAAGGCCAACTTCTCGACGTGGGAATACCTAAGTTCAGGTCCAGCTAAAGCACGGCTGAGATAGTAGATGACATGCTCTTGGAGCTTATCATCCTCCTGGACTAGGACTAACCCTATGGTCGACTCAGACGTGGCCAGATACAATAGAAAATCCCTAGAGTAATCTGGTGGACGCAATAATGGTGCTGACAACAAAGCTCTTTTTAATGCCTCGAATGTGAATTGTGTAATTTCATCCCATACAAATGGGGTGTCTTGTTTTAATAGGCACATGAAACCTTTAGTAATCTTGGCATAATTTACAATAAAACATCGAAGGAAATTGAACTTCCCTTGCAGGATCTGAAGCTGCTTGATAGAACAAGGAGGAGGCAGATTTACAATGGCCTCAACTTTCAAAGGATCCACCCAAATGCCTTTGTTAGACACAATGAATCCAATCAGTCTCCCTGACTTGACACAGAAAATGCACTTGTGGTGATTCAAGCGAATTTTATAGTATATGCATCGTTCAAAAATTGAACGCAAGTGATCTGGGTGATCGATTCTTTTGCAAGAATGTGCTGGTAGATCATCAAGGTATGGTTCGACAATGGCTTTAATATCATGAAAGGAAAAATTCATTGCCTGCTGAAAGGTTTCCCCGACATTTTTCAATCCAAATGGCATTTTCTTGTATGCAAAGGCACCCCAAGGACAAATGAAAGTTGTTTTATGTTGGTCTTTCGATTTAATTTGGATTTGATTATATCCAGAGAAACTATCCATAAACAAAAAGACTTCACTTCCTGCAAAAGCATCAATAATTTGATCTATAAATGGCATGGGATAGTTGTCCTTAGGATAGGCTTTGTTTAGATCTCAAAATTCAGTACAAACGTGTATAGTCACTTGCTTTTTGTCAACAGGAACAGGGTTTGATACCCATTTTGTCAAAGCTATGGGATAAATGAAACCAGCTTTCAATAGTTTCTCAACTTAATCCTTTATTGTCGTCACTTTGCGTGAGCTAACAGGTCTCAACTTTTTCCAAATGGGTTTAGCTTCAGGGTATGTTTGGATTTCATGCTCGACTATTGATGGATTAATGCCTGGAATATCCTCATATGACCAGGAAAAAATGTCGATGAATTCCTTAAATAAGGCCGTATAGATTGCGATCTCCTCTGGAGAGCAGTTTGCACCAATGTGTACATTTTCCACAATGTTTGGATTTACAAAGATGTTGATAGGGATAGTAGCGGAAGTATTTTCCATGTTCCCCTCAACAAACATTCCTTCCCTTGGTAAGGGATTGATAGTCGTATCAACGTCATCTTCTAGTCTCATATGGAACTCCTGGTTCTCTATTCTTCTTAATTCTGGAAGAAAATAGGATCAATAGTGAAGATATTCGCAAATATTATCTTGTCCACACATAGCTTCTAGAATGGCTTCATCTGAAGGTAAAACCATACCTAAACAATCTCTAGAATGCAAAGAGTTCTCTGCCCAAGTAGACAAATAGGCTTCTTCCAGTTCCTCTGAGACTGTGAGAGGGACCAGAAGCCACCTCTGCTGTCGATAAGGGAACTCCAGGTTCATGGTGGGAAGGGAGAACCCAAGGATCAATCCTATCAACAACTGTAGCTATGAAATTCCCCACACTAGTAGAACCTATATAATTAATCGGAGCTGGAAGACCAAATGTGCCCATCAATGATGCATACATTCTAGCTCCTAAGCTCTTTGAAGCAGGTCTAACCTGATCAACCAATGGTATGGTGGACTCATTAGTTTCCATCCAGCCTTTTAGAGTAAAACTGAGTTGGTCAACAATAACCAACTTCCCTTCATTTGGAAACACTACCACCCAAAAGATGGCCGATGCAATAACAGACATGGCATAAGTCCAACTTTTCCCAACAGCAAGTTATAATCCAAAGTTGCATCAATCACCTCTACCTCAATAGACTCGGCTTTTCCTGCCAACTTAATTTCAAAAGCCAGTAGGATACCTTGCGGACAGAATGACCTTCCGTTGAAAGCAGTAAGTAGGGTGTTTGATGGGACCAACTCTGGGGATCCAAGAGCTTTCCAACAAGACAAGGACATAACACATGTAGAAGCACCCTCATCGACAACTGCCCTTCCAATGGTATTTCCACCATGGATGACATCTATTGATATGGTAGGAAAATTTTGACATCAGATAAATTAAATTTTGCCATGAGACTCGATGAGTCCATACTGCCTAAGGCTGTCAAGAGTGCATCCCGCTGGGTGGGACAACTCTGTAACACCTCTAAAGCCGACATTGCACAAGGAGTCTGGGCTAAGTCTTCAACTACATAGTAGTTGGCTACAGCCCTAGCATTAGGATTATGCAAGGATTTATTAACGACACCTTTTGAATATCTTGGGCATAATTTCATTAGGTTTCTCAATTGTGAGAGGGTTAGAAGTTTCACCTATTGACTTACCCTTCTCCAAGGTCTCTTTTTCATAGTTCTTGTTCCTGGTCTGTAGTAAAGTCTTGGATCGAACCATGTTGATGTAATTGGGGTCAGGAGAATTTACGGTGCCCCCTGCTGCATTTGAAGCTAAAGCAGAATTCTGTCCTTAGGGAAAAGGATCCTTAAGGACAGGCAGTTGTTGATCTTTTAATAGCTTCTGAGCTTGTTCCATAAGGGGACATAGATGGGTCAGGTGATCTTCATGGCACAAATTACATGGGAATTTCACCTTCATCTTTTGTTTCTTTCCCCCATCAGCATTGTTTGTGGTCTTTTGCTTGTTTTGGTTTCCCTCACCCTTTTTTCCTCTCTTGTTTTTCCCACCAGGATGTTGATTTCCCTTCTGAGAGGTTTGTGCAAAAACATTTTCATTTTGGGGTGATGGGGCAGCCTTTGCTTCCTCCATCATAGAATGTTTGATGGAAAGCTGATGAATTTGTTTGGCCAAATATTCTACAGTGGGAGGATTGATGGAACCAACCACACCATCGGCATGAGGTCTAGGCTTAGGTTTCTCTGCATTGTGCGTTGGCCTCGGTGCCTCAGGGATAATCTCATATAAGATCCCAGAATGAGAATATATCAAATCTAGTTGTTGGGCCCTGAGATAGCTCCTTCCTCATTCGTCACTCCTGAAGTAGATACATCCTTAGATATATAAGGAAATAGGGATTTAAGGAACCATTCTAATAAGAACTCAAGAGGTATAGTGGATTTAATAAGGCTCTTCTATCTTCTCCACTCTTGGATGTAATCTGAAATATGAGTGGCCTTGTTCTCCCGGAAGGTAGATAACAAGTATGTCATGAAATCATAACGGACAGGAAGTTGGAAGTGACTAAGGAATGCATTATCCAAGTCCCCAAAACTACTAAACGCAGCAAAAGGAAATTCAATGTACCATTTTGTTGCAGTACTTGTCAAATTTCTTTGGAACAGCCTCAACCGAACTGAATACTCATTCAGTGAGTTGGAAGAGCACCATAAATGGAAAGTGGTGGCATGAGCTCCAGGATCATCACCAACTTTGCCTTTGAATTTTGGGATATCCAAGGGCAACTTGGTAGGGATGGGTGGCCAGGAGGGATCATGTCTCACCGGGTCATTCATCAGTTTCAACAAATCTAGAAAGTTTAACATTGCTAGGAATGGAAGCTTTGGGTCTCACCAAAGCACTAAAAGTACCAGTTTAGGGATTAGAGGGACTTGCCCCCATATTCCCATATGTGGAGGTGGGGTTTCCCCCTGCTGCCAATTGTGAAGTGGATGGGTTGCTTTGGAAAAGATTCCATCCATAAGCCAATGGATTGTTTATGTGAGGTGCAATATAAGAGGTTTTGGCTTCCCCAGTCGAAGCTCAGGTTTGAAATATAGAAGCAGGTATCCCTCCGCTAAAAAGAGAAAAGGCAAAGCTCATGAACGGAGCTGAAACTGGAGTTTGAAAACCTTGACCATCAGGATTAGTGTTTCCAAACTGTACCCCTACATATGAGGGTGTTGGGCCTACGTATGGAGTGGCTGGGGGAATGTGCCCCCTATTCCAAGGAAATCCTTGGACAAAAGCCGAGGATCCTATAGGACCACTCTGGGTAGTGTGTGCAAAAGAAGTAGGAACTATAGGTACACTAGGAATCCCAGTGACCATACCACCAGAAGCACCTGCTAAACTTGTGGGAGTTGGTGGTTGAACAACTCGGCTAGCTGGAGTTAACGATATAGTAGGTATACTTGTTCTAGGGGCACCTACCGGGGGAGGTAGCACCCCTTCAGCTTGATCGGCTAAGGTGGAAGTAAAAGAACTTTCTCTTGCAGTAGACATTATTCTTCCCATAAGAACACCAATCATGGGTGGGTCAAAAGGATGAACATGAACGATCACCAGATCATTTAAGTCAGTTAGAGGTGAATTAAAATTCCTTGCAAACTTGTCATCCTGTAATTATTCTATCTCTACTGTGTTTAAATTAAAATGGCTTTCCCTAAGTTCCAGTTCACCCAAAACTTCACTAAATCCTATCAGTTCGAAAGAACCGTCTGTGTCCAATCTCCGCCTTTGAGGGGGAGGTGGAGGTTCCAATGTGATAAGTAGAGGAAGGTTTTGCAACCTTTGGGACCTTTTGATAGATTGGTCCTCCATGATTGTAAATTTTACTCTTCACACCCTAAGGTCAGCTAAAACACAGACAAACCACAAAGCAATCACTACAAAAAAATTTCTAAAGTCTTAACAAATCACAAGGGTGTAACATATGCTTTCCCGAAGAAATATGAGAGACATTTTCTTGGTGTCCTTGAAGAGGTTCTTAGGCACAAGTAGAGGAATCACCCACCTCCCTCCTACACTTTCAACAAGGGTTACCTTCCAAGCTCGTCCAAGGTGAACTAGAAATAGCCTTCCGGTTTACCTGTGTATCAACCCTAGATGTCCAAGAGACTAGATGCTACCTTAATTATATCAACAGTCCGGGGGGACAGGTGCAAGCCTGATTCGTACACATGGGTAGGGTAGCAAATCCCGAAACTCTGTCTAGGATAGAATCCGGAGAAGTGTAAAAACCTTGGTCTACATTTTGACAAGGAATCATAGGGTTATCTCCTCAGTCCAATGCCTCCACGCGGCCTCATACTTAACTTGCATTTGAGAGGAGATTCCCAGATACTATCAATAAAGAGAAGGATTTACCTATCAATTGGCCCACTACGTCTAAATATAAGTACTTATGGGGAGTTTACACTTCCTATCCCACAAGTCTAGCCTAAGCTAGTATATGTATGACCCTATTAAACAAAAATTACTAATAAATTTTAAACTATAGCGTTCATTTTAAGGGTTGTCCTTACTTAGAAGGAAAGTGGAGTGAAAGACTATGATATTATTGACTCGATAAAAAAAGTAAAAAACAGGTGTATAAATCAATTCCAAAGAAAATTATCACTACTTAAAACAAGCTTCTTTTATTTTTTATTTTTTTTTAATATGAACTAATGAAAATGCAACTAAGAAAGAGAAAACTAACACTTATTTTTGTAATTTTTGATATTTTATTTAAAAACTTAAAGTAAAACTACCATATGCAATTCAAATGCAAATGTTTCCAATGCTTTTCTTTTCACTTTTCAAATTCCTCAAAGATTATTATGCACCTAAATGCAAAAATTCTTGAGTATGCTTGAATAATCTAACTAGATAAAGTAAGAAAAATGAAGTATAGTAGACTTATAAGAACCAAATATCAACCACCTAAGGAAGACTTGGAAAACACCTAGCTTGGGGAGACACAAATGAATGAAAATCATTGAAATCAATCAAATCCAAGTGACAAACCAACACTACTTGAAAATAGCAAGGGATATACAGTATCTAGAACCATGATCACTGATTCAGACACACGACACTTGGACCTATACCCAACAAGAAAATCCACTTCAAATTGCTAAAAGAAAGACAATCCAACCAATAAAAACTCAATTGCTTACCGAAAATCATGAAATATGGTTAACAAGGCTATCAAACCTATAGTGAAATCCCAGTACTAAAGACCACAAAGCAAGACAAAATCCACAGAAGGACAAGGACAAGAAACCCTACCCAAAAGTTTTGTTGCTCAAGCTTGTACACGACTGTCTATAAGAGCAACCCGTGTACTATACGCGACTATCCAATACAGCAACCCACATACACAGACCTCTATATGTGACTGTGTAGCACAACAACCCATGTACAGGAGTAAAAATTTTCAAAAAAAAGAAAAATTATAAAGGTCTTCAAATCACCACTACAAGTCCAAACCAAGAAAAAACAGCACACACTAAATCAAAGCAAAGACTGGGCAAGGATCTACAGAACTAACCCATAGTAGGCTGGACTCCCCAGCAGAGTCACCAGTTCTGTTGTTCAGGATTAAAAAACCTTGTAACCTAGGGTCTAGGGTTACCAACTTACTACTAACCTTACATACAATCAGCTTTAATAGAGTACAGAAAGGAAATAGGAAGAAATACTTGACTCACCCAATTACCGACGGTTGATCCAAGCTTGATCTTCTTCTGCTCTGCTTCTCTCCAAAGCTTCCAGGGATGCACCTCCTTCACCTGCAAAGAGAAAATTCTCCAAGTACAATCTTATGCATGTATATATGAGAGGTTAGATAAACAATATATCTAGTGCATAATAGAATATATTCATCGACCATGATACATGAAAGAGACTCAACACAATATTGGAAGAATAATTCTCTTTATTAACAATCAGTGAATGAGATAAGAGTACAACCCAGCTTCTGAGACAAGGATTCCTCTGCAACCCAAGGACTCTGAGTTCTACTGCTCCAAGGCTTCTGGAGATATACCACTAGTATAACTTTTCTCTCCAAACTTGATTGATTAATTCCCTCCCCAGGGCCTCTATTTATACTTTGGGAAATAGAGTAGTTTCGAAGCTTGAGGAGGTTGAAACAGTTGGGATAGTTAATGATTAGGGCCCAACTAATCTCCATTAATTGTGATTTATATTTTTAATGTCGAATCAAGATGTACGTGACTATTAATATAGGAAACCTGCGTATGACATTCGACTTGCTTAACGGAAACCCATGTATGCTGATGTATGTGGGTTGCAATGGAGAAAGTCATGTACAGTACATGAGTTGTCAATGGGAATAGTCGCGTACGTATGCGAGTTGCAATGAGGATGGTCGCATACGCCATTCAATACTTAGAAAAATAATATGGCAAGCTAGTTCAAGGGTAAATGCATCTCATGTCATGCCTATCTATAGTGTTTTGGAAAACTTCAATCCTAATATGTCCTTTTGTGTACCAACATAAGGAATGTCGACACTCAGATGGAGAAGTGCCATTTGGGTTGATAACACCCCTTCACGTCGTTTCTTTAATGTAAGTTGGTGAACTCTCAGTGGTTAGCTGATCATGCATTCAATGCACATTAGGTTTCTTAGTTTTTTTGTGTGTAATGTTTTTTTAATATAGATGAATGAAGAAGAGCAGTAGCTCCATTTTTTTCCTGTAGCTATTTCCCATGTTTTACTCTACCTCAAATACACTAACAATTTTGAGTTCATTGCTCATAAAGAGGGAGGTCTCAAGAGAGTTGACCCATCTGTAAACTATTTTAAATACAAATTTATAGATCATGTCGATCTGGAGGACTGAAATATCTAGAGATGTCACTCTATACATTTTACTTTGGTGTATTGGTTTTTTTTATGACTTCTTAGCGACAGGAAAGACAAGTTAGGAAGAGAGTCGTCCCTTCCCATTGTTTATTTGCTTGTTGTTGTAGGAATAAATGTAGTTATGTTGAAAGGAAAATTCCATCATCATTCTCGATATGTTGGCAGGTTCTTTTCTTAAACTCCGAGGCATTCTCATAAATAAATACAATGCATATGTTTTGTTTATTGTTCCCTTTATGGAACTCCTCCTTAGTGTTTTGACTGAGAAGGCGTTGCTGCAATTTTGTTTTTCAAATTACCATTTAATGCTTATATTGATTGGGAAGAACTTTGTCCTTTTTAAAAATTATTATTGATGTAAGAAACAATTCTCTTTTGTTTGTTTACATTATCACTGTGTGCAAGGTGGACGACCGCTCTAGAGGACCGATCACTTGCAGTTTTCAAAAGGTCGTTGTTTATCAGTTTGTATACCGTGGATGACCTCTCTACAATACATTTCTCTCATAGTATGGATTACAATTTGTAGTAAGTATATTTATATTTTTTTATCACTATGTGTAAAATTTTACTACCTCTCGAGAGGACCAATCCCTTTGATTTCACAGTTAATTATATTGTTAAAAGATGGAGGCCTCTACAATTTTGGGCCACCTTGTTCACATGTTTTGTGTATAAAATATACAGTTGGGCCATCTTGTTGAAATGTTTTGTGTATAAAATATAGAAATCCTTATGTGAATTTATCAATATTGAATAATAAAGTAGGGAAATATCTCTCTAAGGAAATGAACCTTATAAACGTCATTTAATTGTCTAGAATGAAATCCTATGGGAAGAGCAGAGTTTCCTCCTACAAATTCATTCTCCTTTGAGGGAGTAGCACTAAGTATTATGTTAAAGAATACATATTTAAATCTTATTAAGTGCATGAATCACAAATATTGGTAGCACAACAATATTAAACCCTATATATGGACTAAAAGCGTTGACCTCTATCTTGGTGCATTTTGTTGAAAATGATAGGTGGCATTACTTATTTAAAAGTGAATCATTGATTTCAATATGATATTGAGAAGTTTTTTTTCAAGACGAAAAAATACTTACTACTAATATTCAAAATGAATCAAAGGCTAATGTTTACATCAGCATAGAGGACCATCAGATCCTTCAGTATCAACATACAAGGATACAAAACATGCAAAAAAGATCATAGAATAACAGAGTGAGAAAGCCCTAGAAACCAGTTTCACTAAGAAGAGTGGCAGGCTATCTATCGAGAGCACAAATCATCAAGTAGACTGGGGATCCTCAGAAGTGCCCAGGGAGTCGACTAAACATAATATACTGCACTCCATCCATGGAGACTGAATTCATAACATCATCAGGTCAAAAAGACCCATTTTCTAGAAGAAAAATGAAACATGCATGAGACTCTCAGAAAATATGAGTCTCACCTCCCCCAATCAAATTTCCATCGAAAAAATCAGAGTAGGACAACTTGCCAATGGCTAAAATGAGCGCTTATTTGGATAGATAGTCAACTATCTCATTGTGCTCTCAATAGACATGTTGAAACTCCAAAGAGAGAAGGAGGACTTGAGGGACTTAATCTTTTCACACCATCCATCTAAATCCAAAACAGACAGAGTGGCATTGTCATTTTTCCAGTTTATGATAACAGAGGAGTCCCCATAGATGGAAAGAGAAGGAATGCCAATAGCTGTAGCGAAAAATAGAAGAGTCCAAAGAGCAAGCAGCTCTACTCTAGTGTCTGTACTTTCATCACATCCCAATATCAAGTAGAAAGAGTGCTACTCACTAATAGCCAAGACAATACCAGCACCACCAATAGAGTTCTGTGAAGCGCTATCAAAAATAATATGAGGGTATTGGAGGACAAGTAGTGGCCCATCTAATTGCACATTTGATTTTTTTTGTGGAATGGAAACAAAGAAAGTTGATTTGAAATTATGAGGCTGTTCGGGATAGTTCTCACCCTTTTATCTTTAAAGAGAGCATAATTTCAGGATAACCAAATATTCCATAGAAGAAAATGTGAGGAGAATGAAGGATTCCTGTACCAAGCCTCGATAATTCCCAGGATTTAAGAGTAAGACCAACAGACATCCAGATTATGTGAGCATTTGAGCTGATGAAGCAATGTTTTCACAAAGGAGCAAGTTAAGAAAATATGACTGATGGTTTCCTCTACAATCAAACAATGATCACAATGGCTTGGTCCTGACCGACCATTTCTACGAAGAGTGTCCCAAGTGTTAATACGATCCTTCAGTAGGAGCCAGAGGAAACATTTTATTTTTAAAGGGATGTCTATATTCCATATTTTCTGTAGAGTTTTTTTACTAGAGAGAGCAGCATGAGAAGAAACAATCATATCGTAAGACAAAGCTTCTAAGACAACACCAGTCTTTCGGTTATGCATCCAACGCAAGGAGTCAGAGGAGTCATAAAGGGTGATACCACCATGAGAGAGACCGCTTATATAGTCATCCCATTCAATATTCCACCTACCACCTAGATTCAAATCCTCCAAGGATAGCTAACAAGAGAGTCTTGGGTCTGCTTGGTTCTCAAAAATTGCATCTCTCAAGGTGTGAAGACCAACATCTTTGAGGAAAATTGGGATATCTTCAGAGAGTAGGAAGGAGAATTTTAGTCCCACAATTGGGTCCACACCCAGCCTGATATGGACACCATTTCCCACTTTCCAACCAACTTCTCTGCTAATCCAGGAGAGGGAACAAACGAAGTCATTCTAGAAGTAAGAGGTACCTCGAACAGTGTAACAGTGCTTGCATAGCCACTTCTCCAAAGTCATCTTTTTAATATATTTGGCCTTGATAATATGGCTCCATAAACCATTGTTGTTGATGACATACCAAAACTTTTTAATGCTGACGAGGTTCCAAACCACTCGAGTTTTTTAATGTCCCAAGCACCATATTCCATAGGAAATGATGAGTCTTCCACTCAACCAAATTCCTTTTGGACTGTCCCTCACAACTACCCCACGGGAAAGAGAAGAGGCATTGCCTTAAACGATTTAGAATGGCCTTTGGAATTTTTTCAAGAGAAAACCAATAGACAAGAAAGCCAGTAAGTATGGCCCTTATGAGTGTGAGTCTACCACCTAGGGTCAAAACTCTGTAGGGCCAAAGACTTACTTTTTTCTCAAACCTTTTGACTAGCCATCTCTAGTCCTTAGTTCCATAGTTTGTAGGCCAAAGAAAGTGGCTGAGATACTTGAATCCTTCATCAATGTGTTTCATTTTGTAAGGTAAAAGGGTAGAGATGATGTCCAAAATCAACACATCCATCTCATTAAAAAGGAAATATTATTTTTCCAAGCTGATACACATACCAGAGGCTCAACAAAAGAGTTTCAACCAATCCTAATAAGTTTTCCATTCACACAAAGACACAATACCGAAAAGAATAACATCATCCACAAAGAGCAAGTGGGTGACTGCAAGATGAGCATTTATCCGCAACCCTTTGATTCTCCCCAGAAAGTGAGATTCCCTAGTAATGAGGCTGAGGCCCTCAATCACTAGGAGGAAAAGTAGAGGAGAGAAGGGGCATCCCTATAATATGCCTCTAGAGGTAGAGAAGAAGCTGGTAGGAGTTCCATTGATGAGGAAAACAAAGTTTGTGGAGGCTAAGCATCCCATAATATAGTTAACTCCTAGGAGGGGAGCACCAATCTATAGGAGGATAAGTCTCACAAAATTCCAATTCACTCTATCGAAGGCTTTAATAAGATCAAGTTTGAGGACGAGAGCTTCAAGTTTATTATATTATATGGAATGGAGAACCTCCTATGTGATTCCCACCATGTCCAGAACACTTCGAGATTTTAGGAACCCAAACTGTTCACAAGAGAGAGAGCTATCCAGGAAGGGTTTCAGACGGGTGGCTGAAATTTTAGCAATGAGTTTGTAAACCAGGTTGCAAAGTGAAATGGGTCTAAAGTCAACAAAAGTGGAGGGATTCTCAATCTTGGGAATAAGAGTGACAAAGGTAGAATTGAGGGGAGAATGGACCTCACCCTCTCTCCTGGATAGCTCCACAGCATCAAGCAGATCCTTGCCAAAAAATTCAAAGAACCAGAGAAAAGATTGAACTGTCCATCCATCGGCACCAAGTCTTTTTGTCCTTTTTAAAAATTTTGAGAGAACTTTCAACTTTTGACAATGGTAACTTCAAAACTAAAAATGTGACCCTCCTCTTTAGAGATGTAAGAGGGAAACAGTTTGATGACCTTCAGTTGGTCTCCAATATTAGTACAATCATCATCTTTGAACATAGCAAAAAAATGTTGGATGCTCAAAGATTTAATTTTGGCATTCCTCCTCAAGCAGGTTTCCTTCATCATCATGTAAGGCCCAAATGGAATTGAATTTCCTATGGGCAGACGCAAAACTGTGGAATAATTTAGTATTGGCATCCCCCAATTCCATTCAGTTAATTCTTCTTTTAAGTTTCTAGGTGAGGGCCTCATGTACCAAAAGATTTTCTTTTTAACTTTTGAGTACAGAGAGAAGGGATATATCAGTTTTGGAGAGGATACCTGAGGGGGAAGCCTCCAATAAAACAAGAATTTCCTTATCAATATCTTGCAGGAGCTTGGACTAGACATTTTTCTATGATTTCTCCCAAGATTTTACCTTACCCTTAAATCTTTTGAGCTTGAAAACTAGCCTAGACATGTCATCCAGATCCTCATGTGGAATAGTCTCATGCTAGCTAGTCATAACAACCCTGGTGAAAGACTCCTCTAGAATCCAGGAACGATTGGATTTGAAGGGATAGGAGTGATAATGGTGAAGAGGGTTCCACTCAAGACAGATAGGATAATGATCAGAGATGACAAAGGTAAGAGCCCAAGTACGATGTTTCTGTAAGTGGGAAAGAAGAGAATCATGTAACAAGAATATGTCCAATCATTTGCTGATATCTTCCTGATAATGCCTACTATTTCTCTAGGTGGGGCCTGGGTAGAAGGGGGATAGATCCACAAGTTTATGACAATCAAGAAACCGAGAGAAAAAAAGAGTAAGGGGATCTAAACAAGAATTTGAACCTGATATTTCCACATCAATAAGTGTAAAGTTAAGGTCACCAGCCACAATTATATTAGGGAGATCAAAAATACCACCACTGGCTACTATGTTCCAGAAATGCTCCCTATGGGAATAGTGTCTATAGAAGTTAAGAATGGAGATCTTTCTAGAGGATCCTCTAAAATAGGCTTTGATCAATAACTTGACACAAGTAACAAACGCTTTGCATCTATTAGACAAAGGATTCCAGCCTATGAGAAAACCAGTAGAAAGACCATTTGAGTCAAGGGAATAGAACTCCCAACCCGAAAGGAGTTTGGAGAAAGAAAGAAGGGTAGGGAATCTACCACACACCGTTTCCTGGAGGAGTATCATGTCAGGTGCAATATCAAAAAAAAAGTGACCGAGGACTTTTTGTTTGGCCAACCCTCCAAAGCCCCAAAGGTTCAGAGAAAGGATCTTCATAAGGCCTCCCCATCCTCGAGTGATGTTGCTCTAAGCACCCAGGTAATGGAATAACTAAGCGAAGAGGAAGAAAAGTGTATGGCTATATCTTTAAGCTTTACGGGAAGGGGTGAGCACAGGCTAGGGAATGAGACTGTCTCCGAAGAAGGGGGAAAATTATTTTTCCTTGTTCTTCTAATGGTGACATTTTCACACCTAATCAATTCCAAAGGCTTGGTAAAAGGTGATAAGGTGGTTTTATAGAAGAAAATCGAAAGGGTTTTTAAAAGAGAAGGATCAGTGAAGGAAAGCGAGTTCCTTAGGCTATTAGAAGATGAACTGGAGGTGCGGAGAGGCATGGAGGAGATTCTGAAAGGGAGGAGGGCAGGAAAATCCTCCTCTGAAAAGAGAAGGGGGTCAACCTGGTTTGATGGAGGATCGAAAGGCACAACCAAATCATAGGTAGTGGTTCCAGGTTTAGAAGGGCCAGGATTTTCATAGGAAACCAAAGGTGCCACAACATATTTTGCAGCAGATGTGCATAATTCCACATCCTGGATATCCAATAGCTCACCTTTAGTTAAATATTTGTCAGGAGTGGGAGAGAAGGAGTTGTACATACCAGGATGCGACGAAACCGTACTAAGACCGCTAGGAGAGTTTTCTCGTGGAGACACCACCATTTCTGGATTGGCAGACCACGGGGAACCATGTAGCAAGGACAGGCATGTCTATCACATATGTCCCATTTCGTGCAAAAGTGACATCGAAAGGGTTGATATAACTGAGTGCTTGGGTATACTTAAATATCCCATAGTCAAGATCAATCTCTGTAGGGAGACCATGAGAGACATCCTGTTCCACAAGAAATTTCACAAATCTCTTATGAAAACAATGATAAAGTCTCTTTCCATAGCAATGAAATGACCAAGACCATTTTCCACACCAACAAGAAAGTCCCTGTTCCATAATGGGAAAGGGAGCGCAGGGAGTAAGACCCAAGGGTGGCGCTTGACAACACACTCCCGCAAGGGGTCGAAGGCCGAGTGCCATCTGTTGAGTACCAGAGAATCATCATGAATTGTCCAAAGAGATCCGAGGACCAGGGTTGCATCCTTTTCATAAAGAAAGACAAAAACAAGCCATCGGTTCGCCAGAAGACTTATCGTAGGAACATAGTTTAGGAGAGGTTTCTAGTACTGAGTCGCCCAATCAGTCCATTATTTCTTGATCAAGGTACATTATTCTAACCTCCCAATCAAAGCTCTAGAGAAAAGCATTTCAACTCTGTCCATGTAGACGCTCTCAATATAATAATTCCACTTATTATTTTCAGCCTTCTCAACGCTATTAAGAAGGTTGAAAATGATAAGTGGCATTATCATATTGAGAACGCAAAACTTATATTTTAAAGAATCAAGAACATATTCTTTAGATTTTCTCTAATATTTTAAGTGTTGAGTTTGAATTTTCTACTATTTTAGACTCTAGCTCTATTATGGAAGGTTGAAGTCCTTCACTTTAATTGGGTTAAAGGTAATCCCTAATGTGTGAGATCATATTCTATTACTAAGATCAAAACTTATGGTTTTCAAAATGAATAACCAAACTCTCGTTCTCTGTCTCTTCGAGGATATGTCATTCCATATGTTAAATGCATGTGATTCACTAAAAAATAATGGTAAGCGAATGTATTCTAAAGGTAAACGAGCATAGAAATTTTATTTTTCATCTTCGAATATCTATTGTTTTTAGGGGATAAGCTCACTATTTATGAAGCCGAGAATTTTGTTTGTGAGGCCAAGATTTTTGAAGATTAAATCCTACTGATTAATTGTGACCATGGACTTAGAATACTAGAATACTTTTTTCGATGAAATATTTTTGTTATTTCCCTCATCCTAGTAGATACCTTGCCCGGCTCGGGGGTGGCTACTCAATTGAAAGTTGGATGGAAAGTTGTACTTGTGCATTCAGCTGCCAAGTAAACCGTTCAAGATAAGTATTTGTGACCATGTTATGTTTTTTTTTGTGAATTATGTTTAATTTATTTAACATGTATTATTGAATCTATTATGTCAACATTGCTCACTTATGTTTAGTGAATAATTAATGCATGCATTACTACAATAGTTAAAGTTTATGAACATATAGAAGAGATTTGAAACAAGTAAATACCATGCTAAGAGGTTATTGAATCATGTTTCCATTATAAGGTATGTATGAATATACTATTGTTATGACTCCACTGTTATGATTAAAATGAATACAATGCATAATGAATTGTGTGTTTGAAGGAATGCATATATCAGAAAATTATTGCATTTTATAGAATTAATATGTGAATAAATGGAACCGAGGAGTTTAATATTTATCACATACTTAATGATCATTCATGCATTAATTGTGCTTACATTCCTCGAGTGATTTGTATGGTTTGTTAACCATTATACTTTAATTATAGATTATTCTTAAGGATTTTGGGCTAAATTAATGTGCTTGGAATGATAGGGGCTATTCCATAATTATGTTGATTAGTTGTATACTAAACATGGTTGCATATTTATATAATGTGTCTTTTCATTTTATAGTCTTGGCTCATTTACTAGTCTCCGTGATCCTTTTAATTTGAAGATAAAATCATAGATCATGTTTTGAGACACATTTCCATGCCTTACGTAGAAATCATTACATTTTAGTGTTTACTCATGTAGATAGGAATATAATCTTCATTGTTATAGTACTAATCATTATATGGTGATTGATCACTTAACGATATTGTATGGTTAGTATATGGGGAACAATAATTACATTGTAAGCATGATTCACTATTTTACTTGGTACATAAGAGTCATTAAATAATGACGTGGTAAAACACTTTGATTCACATGTATGTGAATTACACTTTACAATTATCAATCTTGGGATTTTTTCCATGATCACTAATGGTGATTTTATCTCATTTGGTTTTAAAAAGGAAAACTTTTATACCCCATACGCCAACTGGATAGTTGAGGGTAACAGCTATGTTACAAAATCAATAATTAATATTTAATCAAGATGCACCTTCTTGATGAAAGGTCGTGTTTCTTCACAAAAGGGAACCCTTGCATGGGTATATATATGGGTCCTCACTCTCATTGTAAGCATCTCATATTTATATCCATATATTATTATTCAAAAACTATGTTATCTAGATGGATTTCTTTATAAATTTTTAAATATTTTGTATGTGTGTAGTCTATACTAGATTCGTTCACTACAATGCATAAGTAAGTTGTGGAATTTGAACCTCATGCTACAGATTGATAGAATCATTGTTGGTTGTAGAACCTTATGTTAGTGATGGATAAAGAATGGGAAAAAATAGAAAATGATTGTTATGGATAATTAAAAATAAATAAATAAATGTGTGTGAAGGGTTTACCCAATTGAAAGGTCAACTAAATAAATGAAGGGGAAATTTATTTACTAAAGAGACAAAGGAATTAAATGTACATTGAGGAGAGGAAATGATTCATTGATAAATCCATATCTTTGGTGATTGAATTGTTGGATTTTTCCAACTTCCAATTGTTGTGCATAAAATTACATCCCAGCACTTACACAAGACACCTTGGGCCTCTAAGGGAAAGATCTAGTTTCTGGTTGTGGTGGATAAAGGAATTGGGTGAAAAAAAATTTCTTGGTGAATTGTAGCTAAGTGAAGAAGGTTGTGGTGTTGATACAATAGAATCTAGAGGAAGTAGTGATTTCTTAAATGTGCAGTAACAAGTACAATAGTTTGGCGCTGATTTAATAAACGAAATAAGAGATTGTATGGATAACTCTTTATTTGTTTGTGTTGCATATTTTTATTTCTTGAATTAAATCCATTATTGTGTATACCATTCTATTTAGATTCATAAGTTGTTTGTTTTTATAGTGATTCATAGGGATGTGTATTACCTCTGCATTAAGTGGCATTAAAGAGGGTTGATCTTATCATCGTGAGGATCAAATAGATGTTAGTATTTGTTTGAGTAGTTTGTGAATTGTGGTGAAGTGGGAAGCATGAAACAAGATGTCCTATAATATACTCATAGTGATGTAAAATAATGGAAAAGGATGTGGAATACCGAAAAGATATAAGGATGTAGAATATGTGAATGAGCATGTAGTGATGGTCAGGCCTATGATGACCAAATTGGATTCCATGTAGGAAAACCATAGGAGAGGTATTGCACATTTGTCGTAAGAAATGATCAATGACTATGAAATGCAACCAAAGACTAGAATAGAAGAAACATAAGAGTGCATGACAGTGAAAGAGAAAATGATCAAATAACTTAGAGGTATTGGAGGTAAACCTAAACATGATATTATTTTCTATTTTAGAATTTTAAATGCAAGTAATCGATAGATTGGATATGACAAATACAAAATTATAAATTTGAGAAGATTAGAGATCCTAGAAGACTTATATTTTCTAGCACAAAGTGTAAAAGTTGTGATTCTTTATGGTGGTATAAGTTGCAGTTGAATAGAGAAAGTTGTACTAGAGAAAAGATCAAAACTTGGGATCCGATGGTGTCAAAGTTGAAGAATAAATTTCTACATGTAGATGATGCATTAAATTTGTTAAAAATATTTCATAATTTGAAGCAATTAAATATCTCAATCAAGGACTACTCAAAGGAGTTATAAAAACTTCCTACAAAGGTATAGGAAAAATGAGGAGAGTTCATAATCAATTGCAAGCTACGTGAATGGTTTAATTTATTCAATTCCAGATGAGTTTGATATTTTCAATTTCCATTCAATGGTATATTCCTACCAAGTGGGTTAATTATAGAGGAGAAATTGTTGAGGAAACAATAAACCATGATAAAAAATTTAGGATATGGATCAAGATGATAGAAGAAACAAAAACAAGTTGAAGAGAATGAAAGTAGCTCCAACAGTATGTATCACCTTGTTGGAAAAGGATTGAATGTTGACAGATGAAGAGATACTTTAATAAGAGGTAGAGGTGGATGATGAAAATTTGAAGGAATTTTCTATAGATGTAGAATACAAGGCCATATGACATTTCAATTCCCATAATTATTTAAGGATGGAAGAAGATGGCAGGGAAGAACTTGTATTGCTGAAGTAGAATCAACGGTAGAAGTAAGTTAGGTGGTGAAATTGAGAGAAGAGTAAGGAGAAAATGTAATGATGAGGGAAATATTGTTCCATGTTGAGAGAAATGTTGAGACAAATCCATATCAGAGTAAAACACTCTTCAAAATGAATGTAAGATAGAATGAAAATGATAAGATTTTATTATTGATAATGGTAGTTCATAAAATTTGGTGTCAAATGAATTCGTTCGCAAGTTGACCTTGAATTGTACACCTCATCCAAAAGCATATAAATTATCATGGTTACAAAACATGCCATGTGAGGGATTAGTGTTTTATTAAGTTAATATAAATGGTTATAGAAATAAAATTCTATTTTCATGAGTTTCCCATGGATGCTTGTCATATTTTGTTGGGGGGGATATCAATTTGATAGAATAGTTATGAATGGAGGGAGGAGAAATATCCACCAGTTTGAGAACAATGGGAAGAAATTAAAATTACATCTATCAAATTAAAAGTGGAATAACTGAGCGATGATAAGACAAACATGAGTGTACGTAAAGGAAGTGGAGTAGCATGGAATTTTGGGGCAATGGGTTGAACAAAACTGAGAAGATTAGAGATCCTTGAAGAGTTATATTTTCTAGCACAAAATGTAAAAGTCATGATTCTTTATGGTGGTATAAGTTGTAGTTGAATACAGTAATTTGTGCTAGAGAAAAGATCAAAACTTGGGATAGGATGGTGTCAAAGTTGAAGAATAAATTTCTACATGTAGATGATGCATTAAATTTGTTAAAAATATTTCATAATTTGAAGCAATTAAATATATCAATCAAGGACAAATCAAATGAGTTATACAAACTTCCTACAAAGGTATAGGAAAAATGAGGAGAGTTCATAATCAATTGCAAGGTACGTGACTAGTTTAATTTATTCAATTCAAGATGAGTTTGATATTTTCAATTTCCATTCAATGGCAGATTCTTACCAAGTAGGTTAATTATAGAGGAGAAATTTTTGAGGAAACAATAAACCATGATAAAAATTTTAGGATATGGATCAAGATGATAGAAGAAACAAAAACAAGTTGAAGAGAATGAAAGTAGCTCCAACACTATGGATCACCTTGTTGGAAAAGGATTGCATGTTGACAAATGAAGAGATACTTTAATAAGAGGTAGAGGTGGATGATGAAAATTTGAAGGAATTTTCTATAGATGTAGAATGCAAGGCCATATGAAATTTCAATTCCCATAATTCTTTAAGGATGGAAGAAGATGGCAGGGAAGAACTTGTATTGTTGAAGTGGAATCAATGGTAGAAGTAAGTTAGGTGGTGAAATTGAGAAAAGAGTAAGGAGAAAATGTGGTGACGAGGAAAATATTGTTCCATGTTGAGAGAAATGTTAAGACAAATCCATATCAAAATAAAACTCTCTTCAAAATGAAATGTAAGATAGAATGAAAATGATATGATTTTATTATTGATAATGGTAGCTCATAAAATTTGGTGTCAAATGAATTCGTTCGCAACTTGAACTTGAATTGTACACCTCATCCAAAATAATATAGATTATCATGGTTACAAAACATGCCATATGAGGGATTAGTGTTTTATTAAGTTAATATAAATGGTTATAGAAATATAATTCTATTTTCATGTGTTTCACATGGATGCTTGTCATATTTTGTTGGGGGGGATATCAATTTGATAGAATAGTTATGAATGGAGGGAGGAGAAATGTTCACTAGTTTGAAAACAATGGGAAATTAAAATTACATATATCAAATGAAAAGTGGAATAACCGAGCGATGATAAGACTAACATGAGTGTACGTAAAGAAAGTGGAGTAGTGTGAAATTTTGGGGCAATGGGTTGAACAAAACAAAGAGAAAAACATATCTTCTACAACATCAACACTTTTGAAAGACGAACATATGGGAGGTTTCAATTCTTGTAATGTTGATGTGGTAGCGTGTTTGTAGGAAATGCAATAGAGAAAGTGGAGAATGTTTCCATGAGGGATATAGATAAAATAAAATATCATAGTGAGGAGAATGTTATAGTTGCACAAGATCATTTGCAAGAAATGAGAATGGTGTCTAAGAGGGAGGTTGGGACAGCGATTAGAACCATTTAGTGGGGGAGGTGTATATAAGTAAGCATTTTTGGGTTAAAATAAAAGGATGTAGTGCAACCATGTGGAGTTGATTTGCAAGGACTATAAGAGACATTAAAAATTGAGTAGATTCAAAACAATGTTGGGTTTGGAAGTTGAAAGAAATGTTGTAGATTTTAGCTATAATGATAGGAAGAGGAGGATATCCAATGTTCAATTACTTTTATATTACCTTGTAATGTCCCCATAAGTTCACTATGGACCATTCTACTAATCCATCTAATTATTGTGGGTTCGAGCGAAAAAATAATTAGATTAGGGGATTCAATGTCCTAAAGTCACTTTGTAATATCAATAGGAAATGGTAAAAAGGTGATGTGGGTCATGGAATAATTTTAAATTAATGAATAAAGAGGCTTCCAAGACAAGAATGGTGCATTAAGAAAGAATGGGTCAAATGGGTGTTGTAACTCTCACTAAACAAGGATGGAATCCCACAAATCAAGGCACAAGGAAGACCAATTCTCCCAATGAGCCAAAATTAGAAATGGAATGGATTTGAGGAGTCATGATTAGATATTCTCTCCTAAAAATCTATTTTATTATTATTTTCAAGAAAAAACTCTAGGCTGAGGTGGAAAAGGTCATAAGGAGATTTATAAAAAGGATGTGGGCTCTTTGGGAGGAAATTTTGGTCATAGCATTTTTAAATTGGTGATATATTTAGGTTTTCAATCTTGGGTGATGTGCCCCTTGCATTTATAACTGGTTTTGATGGTGAAATATTCCACCCTAGCTAGTGAAGAGGAGAGGTCATTATCATTTCTCTATAGAGCTTCATTAATTGGAGTGTGTGGACTGTTTTATTACAAGATAGATGTTATGAAACTATTTGGTATTAAATTTGTGGTGGTTTGGTTTTGTTTAGGTTTGTTTGGAATTTCTTAGTGTTCGTTTAAAATTTTTGTTTCTCTGGGTGCTCTAAATAGTGAACTGGTATTGATGGGGCTGAAATTGATATTCTAGTTCTGATATTTTCGTGCATATTTGGGTTGTGATACCTATTCCATTTCATATGTACCTTCATTTTTCATTGGTAACACTTTTTGATTCACCATAAAAGGATTTTGTTTTCCCAATATACAACCATTTTACCAGGTCTAGAGGTTTTAGTTAATAAGAACACACATGTGGTTGTTCCATTTTCTTACATCCATCTCTATTGGGTGTATATCATTCATATTTTTGTATGGGAACACTTTGGAAAGAGAATCCACTAGTTAAAGCTACCATTTTCCTATGGAGGGAGAACTTTTGAAGGTATATCTTTCGGTTGAAGCTATATTTTCCCCATTCTTTCTATATTTCATGTTGAAATCCATCTTCCTTCTTTTGTATCAGATTTATATATGTATTTGCGACTGCTATAGAATCCATTATTGTTGTTGTTATGTTTCCATCCATTCATAATGAAATACCATAGTGTTTTCTCTCACACTGTGTCAAATTCGAGTTGTTGGTCATTCTATGTATGTAGCTGTAATTGTGGTCGTGAAACCTTAGATTTGTGTGTGTAAAAATATTATAAAAATAGAAAAATATTTTATTTTTCAAATATGGTACATGATAGTGGTATCAAAGCATGATTCTCGATAGATGTGGGCTTTGAAGAGAGGTAGATGACTTCCAAGTATCTGAAAAATATAACTTATAAGGGGATATAGAACCTGAGAACCTATTTGGGAAGAAGAAGTACCATCTCTAGCTAGGAATAAAATTCAAAAGGAACCCATGAAAAAATAATTATGGAACCTAGTCCAAGAAATATGACCAATGCAAATAAGTAGGAATTGTTCATGAAAGGATTGTTATAAACCTGAGACAAATTGGACACATCCCAAGAGGAGAAAAGAGATATTATGGGCATGCTGGGAACCTACACCTTAGGAAACAAAAATGGTGAAGGTATCGGTAGTGGATATTAAGTGGGAGACCAGAACATCCCGAAATATCATGTAGAGGTGATTACATGTCAGACCAACCCACAAAACTAGTCACATGAGTATCGAGAACCACCAAAATCCACACTACCTAAAGTTCTACATGCAAAAGAATTGGGAGAAGCCAATAAAAATGAACAGGATTAGCCATTGGAATCCTATTTTGAGGAGTATATATATATATATATATATGAGTGTTTATTTCTGAGAAACAATGACCTTTTTGGAGTACTACAACTACAAAGACTGAAATAAACCAAGGGGATTCAATTGACTGCTTATTCAAAAATTTGAGCTGCACCACACCATTCGAAAGTTCACTCTCCCAAGATTTGATGGGTCCCCCAAATGCATGACCATATCTTGGGTGAAAAAATTGACACCTACCTCTAGATGAATACCATGGTCAAAGAAGATGTCATCAAATTGGTCACATTGCATGTGGATTGAGAGGCGCATGATTGGTGGTATCATGGGATGAGCCTGAGTCATGGTGGTATCACTTCATATAATGATTTTACATGAAGAATCATAGATAGATTTTATAGGAAGGACCCAGAGATTCCATTGAGAGAGTTGTCTCAGCTCAAGAAATCGAGGACATTGCAGGCATTCATTTCATAGTTTCAATGGATCACATTCATGGTTACTAACATTTCAAAATTCTGCTTAGTTTTGTTTTTTATAGAAGGCTTAGAGGTTCTATTGCGAGGATTGGTTAATGCCTACAAGCCTACCACCTTGTAGGACACTATCATCCATACTCAAAATCTACAATATGTAGTTCCTAAGACCCATTTTCCTCCAAGGATGAACTTTTCAACCACATTCAAATAATTCAAACCTTTCTGGAATGATAAATCTGGAAAAAGCAAGATGACCCGTACATAGAGGTATTCCCTAATAGTGAAGAGGAGGAAGACAATTTGGGGAAGGAGTGTGTAATAGAAGAGGGGTATGAGACAATGGAGGAGGAACATCCGCAACCCAATTCCTGGAAGGGAGTTCATGTCACTTTATCATGAGTTGCTCATTATCACACACTCAAGTTGAAGGGAGTGATACAGGGCCAAAGAGTGTCTGTTTTTGTTGATGGTGGAGCCACTCACAATTTTATAGATGCAGTAATGGTGAAAAAAAGAGAAATATCCCTACTAAAGCATTCGAAGGATTCTTTCTCATTATCCCTAGTAACAACACTATGGATTCTTCCAGATGGATCCCCAAACTTAATCTCACCATAGGTAACTACACTGTGATATATATATTTTACATGGTGGATGTACATAATACCAATGTAGTCTTGGGAGTTAAATGGTTGGTATCCATAGGGGACCATTCCATGAACTATCATACTTTTGAATTGAAATTTAAGGGGTTGATGGGAAGAAAGTGGTTCTGAGAGGAATGAACACTTATCCCAACAAGGTTGTAATAGAAAAGAGTATAGAAACAATAGTTAGGCATGGATATATCGAATGGGTATAAAAATACTTAATCACAACCAAGAAAGCAGTAGATGACTCTTCTCTATATTCAAAATACCTACAAAACTTGTTGCAAAAATATGAGAAGGTCTTTTGATATATTCCACCAAGAGGGCCATCGAGAAAAATGATTGAGCATACAATTGAGTTGGAGGTGGGATATCATACCATTATTACCACTCCATACCAGCATCCAAAAAGGTTCAAGGATGAGATTGAGAAGGAAATCAAAGAACTCTTTGGGTTTGGGTTTATTAGGTTGAAGTTGAATCTATTTGCATCCTCAATGGCGCTTGTGAAGAACAAGGATGGAACCATGTAGATGTGAATAATTGGGCTATGAATAAGAAAATAGTCAATAAATGGTACCCTATTCTACGCATTTATGAGTTGATGGATGAGTTGCATCGGTCCAAGTACATTTCAAAAATTGATCTCCTCTATGGATATTATCATAATAGAATAAAAGAAGAAGATGTGAAAATGACATATTTTCGTTGCCATTATGTCCATTTTGATATCTTATCAATCCCCTTTAGGTAAACTAACACACCTACTACTTCCTACATTGACCAATATTCAGTAAGAAGGTGAAAAAATTTGTGTTGGTATTCTTTGGTGATATTCTCATTTACAGAAGGACATGAGAAGAACATTTGCAACACTTGGAAATTGTTCTGAATATTCTATCACTGTAGTCATTATTTGCAAAAGTGTCCAAGTATTAAGTTCAGATAACCAATATGCTATATTTGGGTCATGTGATTGGATAATATGGAGTAAAGGTTCATATGGAAACTATTTAGGCCATACTTGATTGGCCATATCCCAAGAATCTGATAGAGCTAAGGGGATTTGTGGGGATCTATACTAATTACAGAATATTTTTCAAACGATTCTCCCAACTGACAACACCTCTAATTGATCTTATGAAGAAAGGATATTTATGTTGGAAAAATCAATTAGAACAAAATTTCAGGAGGATAAAAGAGGTGATGAGGAGTTTCCCCATCCTTGGGATGTCATATATCACTCATCCCTTTGTGCTTGAATGTGGTGCTTTGGGAGAAGGCATAGGAGCAGTACTTATGCATAATCAACATCCCATTTCCTTTAAAAGAAGGAAGTTGCAAGAACATCAATGCCACTATTCCATATAAGACTAATATATGGTGGTCATCATGCATTTCCTTGGCCAATTTGAGACGGTGCCTAGTGGGAAGAAAATTTGTGGTCAAGATAGATCACAACTGTTTGAATCACTTCTTGTCCCAGCAGGAATTGAATGACAGGAAACAAAAATGGGTAGCCAAAGTGTGAGAAATTCAAACTATAAAGTGAGTAATTAAAACCATAGGAGAATCTAGGAGCATTAGTGAGGTTCAAAAATAAAATTTGGGTGCAAGATTCAGCAAAAACCATCAAATTACAAATAAATTATACACAATGATAGCTGGAAATAAGATAATTTTGGATTTTCTAACTATGAAATTGTTATTAACTGGTTTATAAATACATAATAAGAGTTTTTAATGGCTTTGGAATCCAATTGTGAGCAAATAACCCAAAATTGCCAAATTGGCATCAAACCCCCTATCTGGGCCAATTTCGTCCCAAATCTCTCCAAATAGCCATGAATTGCTGAAGTGGCATGGAAGATGTGTTGTGGGTCAATTATTACACCTTGGATAGTGTGGGTGTGGAAAACTAGATGGTTTAGAGTCTTAATGCAACATTAATTGCACCAAATCAAGCTAAATTTGGGAAAAATCCCACTCTAGCACTCCAAGTCAACTTGCCTGTCCACATTCAATGAATGGAAGCACACCAAAAATGATGGATGTGCATATGTATCTGGTTGACTAGGATGGATTACCCATGTGGATCATAGAACCTCAAATTGACATAAAATATGTTCACCTAAGTACCCCTAGTCCACCTCGTAGTGTATTAAAGCTTAAAAAGAAATAAAATTGACTAATTGGTGTAAATAAGGTACTGATGATGGATTATTGTTCTAACACACTCCCTTAATCAAACAAATAAGTATGCTCACAAAATTATTAAGGCCTTGGCAACAATGGCTAAAGTCACCTCAAGTACATAATCAGAAATTACAATTTTTATTTGTCCATGTGAACCGAGGAAAGAAGGAAAACCTCATTGGAAAAACCTTCCCTCAAGAATGGACATGGGGCTAGACCTACAATAATATAATAGAAAATTACAATCCCTCACTCACCCCAAGAAAATATCTCAGGTAATTGAAGGTCCTCCAAATGAAATCCTTGGTAAAAATGGAAGCAGTTTGCTCGATGGATGGGCAGTACTGCAGTGAGATCACCCTATCATGCACTAAGCCCCGAATGTAATGCCTGTGTATTTATATGTGCTTTGTCCTCTACCTATGTACTGGATAAGTATATATATTGATGGAACTATTATTATCCACCCAAATGTTGCTTGGAGAATCAATTGTGACACCAAACCACCAGAGAATTCCCTGCAACCAAACACATTGTGTTGCAGCATTGATTGTTGCCCTGTATTCGGCCTCTGCTGATGAAAGTGAGATGGTGCGTTGTTTATTACTTGACCAGAAAATAGGACCTTCAGAAAACATGAAAACAAAACTTGATGTTGACTTTCTTTCAATTGGATCACCGGCCCAATCTGAATCAGAAAATCCAGCTAGTTGAAGTGAGGAACTAGCTGTGTAGTGCACCCCAAATTTCTTAGTTCCCTGGACATACTGAAGAATTATTTTTGCAGCCATCCAATGGAGCTCATGTGGTTGGTGCATATTTCTTGCTACAGCACTCACATCATAAGACAAATCAGGGCTTGTATGAGTGAGGTAGAGCAAGCTACCCACTAGTTGCGTGTAGAGTGTGATATCCACCATTGGGGAATTGCCAAATTCATGCATTTTAATACCAGAAAAAAAGGGAGACTTGGATTCCTTACACTCAACCATATTAAAATTATTTATAATGTATGGATCATACTGTTTCTAACTCATCATGATTCCCTTAACATTTTTCTCAATTTCTAAGCCCAAAACTTGCCTTAGCAATCCTAGCTTTGTCATAGCAAATTCACTATGCAAAAAGCTCTTAATTTGGCCAATTAAATTGGTGTAGAAACCTGTAATAAGAAGATAATAAACATAAAGAACAATAACCTAAAAATTAACATCATTTTTATGCAAATACACATTAGTATCTGATTTGCATCTTGTGAAGCCAATCGAAAGCAAGAAAGCATCCATTTTTGCATACCAAGCCCTGGGGGTTTGCTTGAGTCCATACAGTGATTTTTTCAGCCCACATACCAATGAAGGATACTCTTGGAAACATTTATACTGCTGCATATAGATATCCTCATGTAGCTCACCATGCAAGAATACACTCTTTATATCCATGTGGTGAACTTCCCAACACTTACTAGCTGCTAGTGCAAGAACTAGTCTAATTGCGTCCATCTTTGCAACCGGTGCAAAGGTCTCTGTGTAATCAAATCCATGGAATTGATAATAGCCCTTAGCCACTAATATAGCCTTATGTTTAATATAATAACCATCAGCATAAATTTTGTTACGGAAGACCCATTTGCACTGAACAACTTTCCTCTTGGGAGGAAGGGGAACCAATTCCCATGTATTGTTCTCTTGGAGGGACTGAAGCTCATCTTCCATTGCTGACTTCCATCTTGTATATATACAATATTGCTGATGTGTCTGAGGATAATAAATGATTAGCATGTAACAGTGCTCAGCAAGAGCACTATCACTTGCAAAAGAATCCTTACTAGTTAGTGATCTAGTTTTCCTAGGCTCTTGGGGATTGCCAGCCAATTCCCCAGCTGCTTGCATAATTTTTTCAGCCCATTTGGGTCTAGATGGTGATTCATATATAGAGATATCATAGTCAGAAACATTTATATCAGAATTATCAGAAGAAAAAAAAAAGAGCATGTGTCATCGCTTACATCTTCGAATGGTTTAGGAGAGGTGCAATCCCCCAGTGCAAGTTCGAAATCAAGAATTGGCTCTTCTTCGAATTTGACACTTCTTTCAACAAAGGTTTTTCCAGTGGATGTGTCAAAGAGATTGTACCCTTTGGTTTCCTCACCATATCCAACCATGAGACACTCCTTGATTTTTGCTTGCAAGGCTTTCCTTTTCTCTAAAAGGATTCTTGCCCATGCTTTTGACCCGAATATCCTGTGTTACCAACTTTTCTGTACCATAGTTGGGTTACCTGAGGAGCCGCTGATTAACAGACTTGTTCAAAGTCTGATTCCAGTGTATCAGTTGATCTGTCTTCTTGTCTAGCCAATATTGGCTAGTCACTTTTTTATTTGAATAATTTTGACCATGGCCGCGCGGGGTTTGTAATAAAATGTGCTAGTAGGATATTTCTGAGTGGTTCGGTCTCCTAAGACGTAGAATTCCAAATAGGGTATTCCAGGGAGTTTTTCTCCCCTGACAATTATGCTTTGCCTTCAGCCGAGTATAATTGATGAGATTTTCTCCCGCTTCCTCCAAAGCTGGAATGCCCGATGTTGAATTCTGGGCCTTGGGGGTTTATTAGAGCCCAACTGAGTGTTATAAGCCTACAGGACATTATTTAGATAGATCATGGTCATGTCCTAAGTCATATGGACACATAAAAAAAAATTCGAAAAAATCTTTTTCGAACAGTGAAAAATTATTTTTTAACTTTTTATTAATTTTCCTAAGTTTTTTGGGTTAACTTTTCCATAAATTAAATGGAAAAAACCCATTTGTGATCCGGACTCAGAATTCAGTGATTGAAGGCTCTAACCTTAAGCCAAAAATCTTTCTTGATTAGCCAGCCAGTCAGAACCAACTTTCAGATCAGCAATCAGACACATAATGCCTTTTTACTCAAAAAAGTCAGTTTTGAGTAAAAAATGATTTTTCGCAAAAAAAATGATTTTTATTAAAAAATTATTTTTATTAAAAAAAATGATTATTTTGGAGAAAACTAAAACTCTCCGAATTAATCCAAATTTAGTAAAATAAAAGACTAAATGACATCTCATGGAACAATTATGATGATTGGAGTTATCATAACTCAGCTTCAGTCATCATTAAGAGAGCAATTAATTTATTATCAATTATCAGACATGTCATCTCTAGCTAAAGATGAGATGGAGAGCTCTCATTGGTGGGATTCCCAAACCTAGCTCAGGCTCCTACCAGACCTAAAGGATGAGCTTGCCTACATCCAGACTCACACATGTGGCCTCATCCTTGGCTTGTTTTCAGTGCACAGGTTTGGAGTGGGGGCGCCTTGCCTGGGTGGAGGCCTCCCCTCACTCCCGGTTCTCTGATTTAGGTCTGGGCTCTTTGTTAGGTGGCTAAGCTAGTTAGGGTTGGTTTTTTGGTTTTAGGGTTTTAGCACTCTCTCATTTGTTAAGATAGAGGCTCTTTCAGCTCTATTGGATGGATATTTTGGGTATGAACACTCTGCCAAAATTATTGTAATATTTGTTTAAAGATTGGAATAAAGTTGTGACTTTGGAGGTCTATGTATGAGCTATTGGAATTGTGGATTCACAACGTCTTTTGGTGATATCTCTCTTACCCTTTTTTTTTCAATTATTAAATCATTATTCAATATATACTCTTGAAGGGCTAACAATCTAGTTTATGAGTATTTTGTTCGGATTTTATTTTGTTTTCAAGGGTTTTGCAGAGATCATCAAAGGTGAAGGACAAGCTTAAAGATCAAGCTCTTATTCATGAACCGGTGGTTATTTTCATCTAATTCCTTCGTTTTCCAGGTTCTCCTAAGCGCTTCTCAATCTAAGAAAGAAATACAACAGTCAGGGTTTCTCCTTCCTTCCATCAACAAAGATTAAACAATACACCTGGTTACCGAAATTCCTTCCTCTTGTTCTCTTTTTCCTCTTTGACCTCCTTTCATTTCCTTGCTTGCTAGCCCCTTTCCTTTTTGCTTTATTTGTCTTTTTTCACTCTTTCTTCTTCGCTGCCCATTTTTTGCCTTAGTTCACCACTCATTTTCTTCCCTTTGGACAGCCCTAGTGTACCCTAGTTTATGCCCCCTTTTTGCCTCTTTTTTGCCCTAATTTTTGGACCCTCTTGAACCTTGTTTTTGGCCTTTTTGGCCACTTTTTGTTCGCTGTCCTGTTTTTTTATTTTTATGACAGCCATATTCCTTCTTCATCGCTGCCCCATTTTATTCTTTTTTACCACTCATTTTCTTCTTTTTGGACAGCCCTAGTGTGCCTTAGTTTATGCCCCTTTTTTGCCTCTTTTTACCCTAGTTTTTGGGCCTTCTTCCATCTTGCTTTTGGCCTTTTTGGCCACTTTTTGTTCGCTGTCCTGTTTTCTTATTTTTTATGACAGCCAACTTCCTTCTTCATCGCTGCCCCGTTTTCATCATTTTTTATACTCCTTTGGCCTCATAGTTGGTTGCCATTTTCTTCCATGTTCTTGTCTTTGACCTTTTTTTTGTTTTCCTTCCTTCTTCCTATCTTTTCATTCTTATTTTCAGCCTTCCTTTATCTTGTTCTTTTGTTTTCATTCAAGCTTTTTCTTTTCCCTTTTCACAAAGTTTGAGAAAAATTTCAAGAAAAGTTTCAAGTAAAGAAAAAGCACTCTTCTTTTTACAAGTTTTAATAATTGTAGAGTTACTTTGTTTTCATTGGAAAATTCCTTTCAAGGATTAAAATCCTTAAGGAATATTTCAATAAAGTTTAATAAAGATATTGCGCTTAAGTGGGGTTTTCAAGTCCCCACTCTCATCCTCCCCCATTTGGGGAGGATTGTGTTGTGTTTAGTTGTTCATGCTTAAATTAGACTTGCTTATTAATCTTAGAATACTAATTGTCAATTCATCACTTTTTAATTAAGTTGACTACTCAGTTCTTTTAATTGTTTATCTTTCTAAGTAAATCAATTGTGCAAATCTCTTGAATCACACCATAAGGTGGATCAAGAGTGCTCTCTGTCAGAGATTCCAATCAACTAATTTCATCTTGTGCTTGTTTAATCAATTAATCATCATAAGTAAGACTCTTGAACTTGCAGAAACACAAGTCAAGAGCACTCTCTATCGGAGAGCATCTTAGGTTTGCATATCCCCTACATTAGTTTCATCTAGATTAGATAAGTCTCTTGAACCACTGTCATAAGACAAGGTCAAGAGCGCTCTCTGTTGGAGAGTTTTAATTAATTAACTTAATGAAATTCGCAACTCACACCCCTTTAATTAATTAACCCCCTTCCCTCCTTGCCAGAGTATGCTCTGACTGATCTTCGATCGGAATACCCAGAAACGGCATTGGATCTCTAAACCCCACAAGAGGAACTTAACAAAAACTTTTCCCCATAACCAACGCACCGGCGTTGTTTGATAAATACCGAGGTATGTGGGAAAATTCCAAGTGTGGGCGTCGGGCTACATAATCTGGGCACTGGTAGTTAAGTTATTGAACACTTACCTTTGACCCCAGACAGGTCTGTCATGTCTTCGAATGGATCCACTGAAGGTATTACCGGTTAGGACATCCAGCCACCATAAGTGAAGATCACAAACAAAAAACTCTTAAAATCTACCAAGAGCACTTGCAAAACCTAATACTCACTAGCTTAAATTCCTAGACTTTATTTCATGCACTTATTTGACTCCATAAGGCACTAGTCCTTTGTTATATTTGATTAATTTTCTATCTTGATCAATTGTCTATGTTCCATTTCAATTGATTATATTTGAATGCTTAAGTTATAAGTCTGCAATCTTTGCTTATATGTGTGATCTCTTGTTAGCAATGTGGATTGCTTTAATTAATCATCATCCCCTTAATATTAATCATTTTAAATCATAATAAATCCTAAACAACACCCATCCGCATCCAAAACATCCAAAACTTAACTTAAACATTGAGGCATAGGAAACTCTTTGTTAGGGACTACCCCCCTTGGCTTTGTTAGGAGTTAGCCTAAACAGAGGAGCTAGGAGTAGGTGACAGTACCTAGCTCTATGCTTGCCCCTAAGGTCACACCTCTCCCACTTTCTCAAGTGAGGAGACAACTTTCGGAAGATCTCTGCTGCTGGTGTGCAATCGGCGGACCACATCTTTTGGCGCCGTTGCTGGGGACAAATCTTTTTGTTCCTGGACGACCTTTGTTTCTTTTAGTTTTTTACCTTTTTATCCTTTTTGGTAGATTTTTAGTCCAATCATTCTCTGAAATTAGACTTAAGTCCACCTGGCGACTCCACTGTCAGTTAACACCTCAAGGTATTCTACGAGAAGAAACTCTGTAGGTTTGGTCGATTTCATCCCTGACCCCGAAAAGGTCTTACGGAGGAGATTAAACAAACTATCTTCTCGTACGATCCTTGTAGAACTTGGATCTGAGTCTGTTTCAGACATCCACATTTTATTTCCTGAAAACACTAATACCACTGTTTCTGACATAATGGGTGAGTATTTTACTCAGCTTGACTTTTCTCAGATAGCAAGTCAACCCCACCGTCTTCCAGACAAAGCTGTCGAGAAGCTTCCGATGTATACAGGAACTAATGCCATTACCTCCGCCATGCACCTTAGGAACTTTTCTAGGTGTATCAATGCTTATATAAATGATCCAATCAGCCAACATGATGACGTGTATATGAAGTTATTTGCTCTATCTCTGGATGGAAAGGCAGGAGACTGGTATAGCAATTTACCAGACAATTTCTTTAATAGTATAGCGGCTTTCAAAACTTCTTTCACCAACAAGTTTGGTGAAAAGAAAGAACCTCGGCATCAACTTGCGTCCTTGACCAACATAAAGAAGAAAGAGATAGAAACAATGGACGAGTTCAATACTAGGTTCACGGAATTGTCAAATTCCATCCCTACTGAGTATGCCCCAGCTAAACCAACCATCCTGATCTATTACATTGAGGCACTTAGTGGCAAAATGCAGTACCAAATCAGAGACAAGGAGCCTGCTAACTTGCTCCAGGCTCAGGAGATGGCAATCAAGATTGATCTGAACATGCATTCATCTGGTGAATCTAACCTCCATGATTATTCAAGGTCTTCAACTCCTTTGAAAATTAGTGAGCCCAAAGACAAGGATCCTTTATCAGCTATGAAGGATGCCTATGAAAAATAGATGATCGATATGAAAAGGGAGACGAAGAAGAATATGGAGGAGGCAGAACAGAAACATTTAGCACGGTTAAAGGAAATTCAGAATAGGGTAATAACAATGGAAAGAACTCAAACTCATCCTGCTCCTAGAACTTTTCCTACCAAGACAACATGGCAGAGAAAGAATCCGAACCATGAGCAGAGACCTCCTCATCAGCTAGAGGCCACAAATGTGGTTGAACCTTACAAACCATTTTGTAGGGCGTGCAGATATTTCCATGAGGAATTTGGTTGCCATTATGCGTGTTCTGTCCAGGAGCATGGTTATCTCGAGGGGTTCGGTCCTAGTACTTCTGCATGCAAGCCTTAATTCATTCACAATGTCGGAGACATCTATGTTGACCACAAGGATAGTTGGAATCAAGCTTACCAGTTTCATCAACAGGTTGATTACTTAACTGAGTATTACGGCGAAATTCCTTCGAATAGTAACAATGTTCAAAATTTCAAAGGAATAACATATCAAAGAAGACCTAGGGAAGGACCATCTACCCAAACTGCTCCAAAGGTAACAATTTCTGACATCCCTCCTGAAATAGATGATAAGTCAGATTCTGTTGCTCTAACTTTTGATTTAGGTAGTTGGTTAGCAAACTCTAAAATCTCGGTTCCCATGCTTGAATTATGTAAAATTTCTGGTCAAAAGGAGAAATTGTTGAAAATGCTTGAGCCTCAAATTAACAATGATCCCCCTCCTACCTCAAAAATAGTTGCACTTGAAAAACCTAAAGCTCCAAAGAAAGTAACTTTTGCCAACACTATAGAACAACCTCCTTCTAGTCAAGAAAATGTTTGCGGAGATCCTCCTATAATCTTTCATACTAGGGACCCAAGAAAAGAAGATCACCCACCCTTCTACATGTCATTGATGATAGGTGAATTTATCCTGCACAACTGTATGCTAGATTCAGGATCAGGATCAAATATTATGACCAAGAAAGTCATACAACAACTTGGCCTTAGAACCACTCGCCCTTACCAAAATGTATGTGCCATGGATTCTAGACCTATCAAATTTGAAGGTATGATCGAAAAGCAAAATGTGAGATTAGCAAAGTATCCTGACATCCATGTTACCATGGATATTCTCGTCATAGATGTACTGGATAAATGGGGCATGCTCTTGTCCAGAAAATTCGGTGCAACTTTAGGGGGATCCATCCAAATGGATTGGACTTACGCCACTATACCTACATCAAAAGATTCATTAGTTAAGTTACATACAGAGAAAGAACAAAGACATCATGTAGAAAACCCGGGGAATCCATCAAATGAGTATGTAAACTACTCAGGTGAACTAGGGATGTACCAGATTAACTCCACTTTCTTAGAGCCTATCCGTGAAGAAATAAAAAATGAAAAGATTAATGAATTATGGAGGATGAACTTTGATGGAGCCTATTCTAGAGCAGGGAAAGGTGCTGGGATAGTCACCTGAAGGTAAAGTTTTCAACTTTGCTTTTAAATTAGAATTTGAGGAAACAAACAATGTAGCAGAATATGAGGCACTTCTACTGGGCATTGAGATTGCCAAGGACATGGGGATTAAGTTGCTTGATATTAAAGGGGACTCTAATTTGATTGTCCAACAAGTTAAGGGTTAGTTTGCATGTAAGTGTCAAAGACTTAAAAAATATAGAAATGCAATCTGGGATACAATGGAATTATTTGATGCCCTTAACTTAGAAGCAGTCCCTAGAGATCATAATAGTGCCTCTGACAAGCTTGCAATTTCAGCGTCAACTCTAACTTAGTAGTTGTTAGGAAGAAGAATGGGTCACTGGATCGAGCATGATGTCAATGCTGGATGGTTTTTCAGGCTACAACCAGGTAGTCATTCAAGAGGAAGATAGACATAAGACCACCTTCACAACTCCTTGGGGCACTTTTGAATATTTGAGAATGCCCTTTGGTCTTTTAAACGCAGGAGCTACTGTCCAAAGGGCCATGGATTATGCCTTCAAGGAGTTGATTGGAAAAATCATTGAGATCTACCAAGATGATCTCACTGTTTTTTCAAAGGAGAGATCCAGCCATGTTGGTCATCTCAGGAATATTTTCGAACGGTGTAGAAAGTATGGCATTTCTTTAAATACAGCTAAGTTGGTCTTAGGTATTGAAGAAGGAAAGCTTTTAGGTCACATTATCAACAAAGACGGGGTCAAAGTTGATCCTGAAAGGATAGAAGCTATACAAAAGATTCCCCTTCCCAGAAATGTTAAAGGTCTCCAATAATTTAATGGTCACATTAACTTCATCAAGAGATTCATTCCCAACCTGGCAGAACTCATGAAGCCTATGCAAACCCTCCTAAAGAAAGATGTCAAATTCATATGGACTGATGAAGGAAGGAATGCTTTTAACACTATTAAAGATGCCATTTCCAAGTCTCTGGTCTTAGTCAGCCCTGACTACACTAAGGATTTCATGATCTTCTCATTTGCTTCCGAAGACACTATTGGGGGTGTGTTGCTCCAAAAGAACATTGAAGGGTTTGAGCAGCCCATAGCATTCATGAGTAGAGCCTTGCATAATTCCAAGCTAAAATATACCATCATGGAAAAGAAAGCCTATGCCTTGGTCAAATCATTAAAACATTTCAGAACTTATATCGGGTATTCCAAGGTTATCGGATATGTTCCCCACACAGTGGTTAAGGATATCCTTTCTCAAAAGGATTGTTTAGGAATAAGGGGAACATGGGTGTCCAAGATCCAGGAGTATGACCTGGAAATAAATCCCACTAAGTTGATCAAGGGACAAGGCCTGGAAAGAATGCTTACTCAGAAGAACGAAGAAGCCATTGAGATGATTGCATAAAATGACATCCCTCAGCCTACCATGACTCCTTCCCTTCAAAACCTTGACAACCATTGGTATTCAGACATCATTTTATTTCTTCTCCATCTCACTTGCCCTGATCACCTCAAAGGACACAAGCGTAGGGCTTTGAGACTTAAGACCGCTAGGTATTTCCTTACCCAAGAGGGTCTGGGTTGGAGGAACCCAGATGGTATTATACTTAGGTGCATCAAAGAACAAGATTCTACGAAGATTTTAGCAGAGTTTCACTCAAGATTTTGTGGAGGCCACTATGCAGCAAATACAACCGCCCACAAAATCTTGAGAGCTGGTTACTATTGGCCAACCATTTTTGCAGATGCTCACAAGCATATCAAGTATTGCCAAGAATGCCAGCTATTCACTGGGAAGAAAAAATTGGCAGCTCTTCCCCTTACTCCGGTTGTTGTCCTTGCCCCTTTTCAGCAGTGGGGGCTTGATTTTATTGGAAAATTCAAGGATAACTCCAGCAATGGTTTTTGTTGGATTCTCACAGCAATCGATTATTTCACCAAATGGGTAGAGGCTATACCTACTAAGATTTCCACTGAGAAGGTTGTTATAGACTTCATCGAGGAAAGAATCATTACCAGATTCAGGACTCCCTTAAAAATAACAACTGATAATGCCAAGGCCTTCAATTACGAAAAAATGAATGACATATGTTTTAAGTATGGCATTATCCTATCCCACTCATCTGATTATTACCCATAGAGAAATGGACTTGCAGAGTCCACCAATAAAAATTTAATGTCAATCCTCAAGAAGACTGTGGGGGATAATAAGAGATCATGGGATAGTAAAATTAAGCATGCTGTGTGGGCGGATAGAATCACTAAGAAAAAATCAACTGGTAAATCACCTTTTGAGCTAGTTTATGGACTCACAGCCACCCTTCCGGTCAGTATGCAAATTCCGATATTCAAGATGCTAAGTGAGTATGGCACAGAACAAGCAGAAATGGAGCAGAGAATAAACCAGATTGTAGAATTGGATGAATCCTGAAGAGCTGCCCTTGATCAGTCATTCAGACATCAAGAAAGTATGAAGGGAACTTTTGATAAGTCAGATAGACCAAGAGCTTTCCAAATCGGAGATAATGTTGTCTTATGGGATAAGAGAAGGGAGAAACCTGGAAAGCATGGGAAATTTGATAGCCTTTGGAAAGGCCCATTTATCATCCGCGACACGGCTAGCACCAATTCTTTTTTCCTTAACACTATGGATGGATAAATTTTAAACCTGCCCATGAATGTCCAACACTTGAAGCCTTTATATCGAAACAAACTCCAAGATGACCAAGGGGTCATCACAGGGCTTTTCTAAACCTATCCTTGTTGTATTTCTATGTACTTTACTTTTGTATCATATGTTATGTATCATAACTTCGTAGAATGCTGCATTAAAGCTCTTTCTTTTGTATGCTAGCATTTGTATCATATTCCATTCTATATATGCTGAAAAAGAAGAAGTTTATTTCCATGTACTTTATTTCGAAAAAAGCAAAAAATATTTTTTGGTATTTCATCATGCCATATTTTTATCATATACATGGAACTGAGACGCTTCTGTTTACATGCAAGTACCAGAGATTCATGGATTCTCAGGAACTCTTTTTGATCAATAGATCAAGCAAGTACCTATCCAACAGTTGGATCCAGATGTTACCAACTTTTCTGTACCATAGTTGGGTTACCTGGGGAGCCGTCGATTGACAGACTTGTTCAAAGTCTGATTCCAGTGTATCAGTTGATCCGTCTGCTTGTCTAGCCAATATTGGCTAGTCACTTTTTTATTTGAATAATTTTGACCATGGCCCCGCGGGGTTTGTAATAAAATGTGCTAGTAGGATATTTTTGAGTGGTTCGGTCTCCTAAGACATAGAATTGCAAATAGGGTATTCCAGGGAGTTTTTTGCCCCTGACAATTATGCTTTACCTTCAGCCGAGTATAATTGACGAGGTTTTCTCCCACTTCCTCCAAAGCTGGAATGCCCGATGTTGAATTCTGGGCCTTGGGGGGTTATTAGAGCCCAACTGAGTTTTATAAGCCTACTAGACATTATTTAGATAGATCATGGTCATGTCCTAAGCCTATCTGGACACATAAAAAAAATTCGAAAAAATCTTTTTCGAACAGTGAAAAATTATTTTTTAACTTTTAATTACTTTTCCTAAGTTTTTTGGGTTAATTTTTCCATAAATTAAATGGAAAAAACTCGTTCATGATCCAAACTCAGAATTCAGTGATTGAAGGCTCTAACCTTAAGCCAAAAATCATTCTTGATCAGCCAGCCAGTCAGAACCAACTTTCAGATCAACAATCAGACACATAATGCCTTTTTACTCAAAAGAGTCAGTTTTGAGTAAAAAATGTTTTTTAGCAAAAAAATGATTTTTATTAAAAAAAATGAATATTTTGGAGAAAACTAAAACTCTCCAAATTAATCCAAATTTAGTAAAATAAAAGACTAAATGACATCTCATGGAACACTTATGATGATTGGAGTTATCATAACTCAGCTTCAGTCATCATTAAGAGAGCAATTAATTTATTATCAGTTATCAGACATGTCATCTCCAGCTAAAGATGAGATGGAGAGCTCTCATTGGTTCGGTGATTTAATCGAGGTGAATACTGAAGCTTACACCATCAGTGGGCTTCCCAAACCTAGCTCAAGATCCTGCCAGACCTAAAGGATGAGCTTGCCTACATCCATACTCACCCATGTGGCCTCATCCTTGGCTTGTTTTCAGTGCACAGGTTTGGAGTGGGGACGCCTTGCCTGGTTGGAGGCCTCCCCTCGCTCCCGGTTCTCCGGTTTAGGTCTGGGCTCTTTGTTAGGTGGCTAAGCTGGTTAGGGTTGGTTTTTTGGTTTTAGGGTTTTAGCACTCTCTCATTTGTTAAAATAGAGGCTCTTTCAGCTCTATTGGATGGATATTTTGGGTATGAACACTCTGCCAAAATTATTGTAATATTTGTTTAAAGATTGGAATAAAGTTGTGACTTTGGAGGTCTATGTATGAGCTATTGGAATTGTGGATTCACACCGTCTTTTGGTGATATCTCTCTTACCCTTCTCTTTTTCAATTATTAAATCATTATTCAATATATACTCTTGAAGGGCTAACAATCTACTTTATGAGTATTTTGTTCGGATTTAATTTTGTTTTCAAGGGTTTTGCAGAGATCATCAAAGGTGAAGGACAAGCTTAAAGATCAAGCTTTTCTTCATGAACCGGTGGTTATTTTCATCTAATTCCTTCATTTTGCAGGTTCTCCTAAGCGCTTCTCGATCCAAGAAAGAAATACAATAGTCAGGGTTTCTCCTTCCTTCCATCAACAAAGATTAAACAATACACCTGGTTACCGAACTTCCTTCCTCTTGTTCTCTTTTTCCTCTTTGACCTCCTTTCGTTTCCTTGCTTGCTAGCCCCTTTCCTTTTTGCTTTATTTGTCTTTTTCACTCTTTCTTCTTCGCTGCCCATTTTTTTCCTTAGTTCACCACTCATTTTCTTCCTTTTGGACAGCCCTAGTGTACCCTAGTTTATGCCCCCTTTTTGCCTCTTTCTTGCCCTAATTTTTGGACCCTCTTGAACCTTGTTTTTGGCCTTTTTGGCCACTTTTTGTTCGCTGTCCTGTTTTTCAATTTTTATGACAGCCATATTCCTTCTTCATCGCTGCCCCATTTTATTCTTTTTTACCACTCCTTTTCTTCTTTTTGGACAGCCCTAGTGTGCCCTAGTTTATGCCCATTTTTTGCCTCTTTTTGCCTTAGTTTTTGGGCCTTCTTCCATCTTGTTTTTGGCCTTTTTGGCCACTTTTTGTTCGCTGTCCTGTTTTTTTATTTTTTATGACAGCCAACTTCCTTCTTCATTGCTGCCCCGTTTTCATCATTTTTTATACTCCTTTGGCCTCATAGTTGGTTTCCCTTTTCTTCCCTATTCTTGTCTTTGACCTTCTTTTTGTTTTCCTTCCTTCTTCCTATCTTTTCATTCTTATTTTCAGCCTTCCTTTATCTTGTTCTTTTTTTTTCATTCAAGCTTTTTCTTTTCCCTTTTCACAAAGTTCGAGAAAAGTTTCAAGTAAAGAAAAAGCACTCTTCTTTTTACAAGTTTTAATAATTGTAGAGTTACTTTGTTTTCATTGGAAAAGTCCTTTCAAGGATTAAAATCCTTAAGGCATGTTGCAATAAAGTTTAATAAAGATCTTGTGCTTGAGTGGGGTTTTTAAGTCCCCACTCTCATCCTCCCCCATTTGGGGAGGATTGTGTTGTGTTTACTTGTTCATGCTTAAATTAGACTTGCTTATTAATCTTAGAATACTAATTGTCAATTCCTCACTTTTTAATTAAGTTGATTACTCAGTTCTTTTAATTGTTTATCTTTCTAAGTAAATCAATTGTGTAAATCTCTTGAATCACACCATAAGGTGGATCAAGAGTGCTCTTTGTCGGAGAGTCCAATCAACTAATTTCATCTTGTTCTTGTTTAATCAATTAATCCTCATAAGTAAGACTCTTGAACTTGCAGAAACACAAGTCAAGAGAACTCTCTATCGGAGAGCATCTTAGGTTTGCATATCCCCTACATTAGCTTCATCTAGATTAGCTAAGTCTCTTGAACCACTGTCATAAGACAAGGTCAAGAGCGCTCTCTGTTGGAGAGTTTTAATTAATTAACTTAATAAAATTCGCAACTCACACCCTTTTAATTAATTAACCCCCTTCCCTCCTTGCTGGAGTATGCTCTGACCGATCTTCGATCGAAATACCCAGAAACAGCATTGGATATCTAAACCCCACAAGAGGAACTTAACTAAAAATTTTCCCCATAACCAACGCACCGGTGTTGTTTGATAAATACCAAGGCATGTGGGAGAATTCCAAGTGTCGTCGTCGGGCTACCTAATATGGGCACTGGTAGTTAAGTTATTGAACACTTACCTTTGACCCCAGATAGGTCCATCATGTCTTCGAATGGAGCCACTGAAGGTATTACTGGTTAGGACATCCAGCCACCATAAGTGAAGATCACAAACAAAAAACTCTTAAAATCTACCAAGAGCACTTACAAAACCTAATACTCACTAGCTTAAATTCCTAGACTTTATTTCACGCACTTATTTGACTCCATAAGGCACTGGTCCTTTGTTATATTTGATTAATTTTCTATCTTGATCAACTGTCTATGTTCCATTTCAATTGATTATATTTGAATGCTTAATTTATAAGTCTGGAATCTTTGCTTATATGTGCGATCTCTTGTTAGCAACTTGGATTGATTTAATTAATCATCATCCCCATAATATTAATCATTTTAAATCACAATAACTCCGAAACAACACCCATCCGCATCCAAAACATCCAAAACTTAACTTAAACATTGAGACATAGAAAACTCTTTGTTAGGGACTACCCCCCTTGGCTTCGTTAGGAGTTAGCCTAAACGGAGGAGCTAGGAGTAGGTGACAGTACCTAGCTCTGTGCTTGCCCCCAAGGTCACACCTCTCCCACTTTCTCAAGTGAGGAGATAGCTTTTGGAATATTTCTGCCGCTGGTGTGCAATTGGCAGACAACTTCCTAAAATTTGAGACATCTGGTTTTTCACCAAACCATGCCTCATAGGGTGTCCTTCCTTTCACTGATTTGTGGAAGGATCTATTTTGAATGTGAGAAGCACAGCTGATGGCTTTAACCCATAGCTTGGGATTAATTTCCCTCACTTATATCATGCAAGTTTCCATCTCTTTAAGAGATCTATTCGTCTTGTCTGCCACACCATTTTGCTGTGGTGTGTAGGGAGTTGAGTGTTGCATTTGGATGCCACACTCCTCACAAAGTTGTTGTAGATTCTTATTCACATATTCCTTTCCATTATCAGTCCTAAGTACTTTTATCTTATTCCCACTCTGATTCTCTACTAGTGCTTTCCAAACCTTGAGTTGCTCAAACACCTCAGATTTCAATTTCAGAAAATATACCCAGCAAAATCGAGAGTAGACATCAATGAATGTAAGCACATACCTACATCCACCATATGAGGGAGTGGGTAGTGGACCAATCAAATCAGAATACACCAACCCAGGTGGTTGTGTTTCTCTCCTTTCCTTCCCCTTCTCATAGCTCTCCTCAGGATGCTTCCCAATCACACATCCAATACATGCTCTAGTAGATGGCTGAATTTGTTGAAGAACTTCCACCATTCCTTATTTGTGCAATGTTTAGAGATATATGTAATTCATGTGGCCAAACCTCTCATGCCATAGTTTTGAAACCTCATTGGCATGTGAGTGAATTTCTTGATCACTGGATGTAGGGAGGAAATTAGAGAATTGTAAGTTCTCTCATGATGATCAACATACCCAACTGCAACAACTTGGTCTATTGAGATTTCAGAAATATCTATAGAGTTAGGATTAAATATTACTCTCTTTAGCTCTCCTATATGGGTCATCTAGTAGACTGACATAAAATTTTGTGCAAGGTCTGGTACATATAGTACATCATTGAAGAACCCATGTTCTACATAAATTATCCCATTCCTTCTAGTATAGAGCTCAGAATCATCTCCCATTCGAACTGTTGGGCCAGCATTCGAACTCATGGAGGAGAAGATTAATATCCTAGATCCCATATTCCTAGAAGCACCTGAATCAATAATAAAGGATGAAGAGTTAGAAGTACCTTCCACCAGTAAATGACATTTCTCCTTGCCTTCACTTGAACTGGAGTTTCCGTCTTTCTTCCCTGTGTTTTCAAGGACTGGAATGTTGTTCTTCTCCAATTGCTACGCCATGGTGTATATGGTTTTTTTCATGCATGAGCTCTCTGGATTCCATCCCTTGTGGAAATAAGTGCATTTTTCCTTCTCTTTTCCTTTATTCTCCTTTTCTCTTGGTGGATTTGAAGATCCCTCACTGGATTTGGGTTTTTTGTGATTCTTTTTGTTCGACAACTTTGAATTCTTGGACTTGGGCTTGCCCTTTGCTGAATTCGAAACCCCCACTACTAGTGCTTGATATTTGGTCTTGATGGAACCCATTTGGACCAATTTTTATACTCTTGAGTGAGTGACTCCATGAAGTTTTCCAGGGTTGGAATTTTCCAGTTTCGAAGGGTGAGTTTTCCTTAGTGAAATGTGCTCACAAAGACTAAGAACTTTGGCCCCAACTTCGAAAGTATATACAAGATCAGTTGTTCTTCCTTCTTCTCAATCCCACATTGTTTTAACTCCAATACAAGTGACTTAAACTTGGTGAAGAAGTCCTAGATTGTATCATAGTGCATTGGGCTTAAGCTTATCAGCTCATTCTCAAGTTGGTGACCACGTAGCTCATCAGTTTTGCCAAATAGAGACTCAAGCTTTGTTGATGTATTTGTAACTTTGAAATGTATTCACTTGTATATTTTATGTATTTTACCCCGATGTTTATTCCGAGAAGTATCTGTAATGTAATTGAGTCATGTCATTCCTTGATGTTCCTATCAGGAGATGCAATAATATAAACAATTCATGTAAATTCATATACGGTAACCCTCCTTATTGATCAAGGGTTAAATTCCCCGCAATTGTGGGGCGCTAGGGTTATTAGACTCTCCTAGAGAAGTCAGCCCTAGTGAGTTATTATCAAGTCAAGAATTAGTATAAATAGAAAGTGATCCTCTCTATTTATCACACATTCACTCACACTTAGTTGTAATGCATAACTAAGAGAGAAAGAAGTAGCTGGGACAAGAGAGGGAGAGACTACTACTATCGGGAGATTATCTTACTGTTTTTGGGTTTTACTTTTGGCGCTGATTCTATCTCTGAGGAAGTTGCGGGATTTTTTCCTTTATGGTTTTTGCTAACCCAAAAAATCCCTCAGTAAGCTCTACATGAACGAAAACACCCAAATACATCTACGTACGACCCTCATTTGACCCCCACACCCTCAAAAAGGCTCAAAAATATAAAAAAGGGCTTAAAAAGCCCTAAAAAGAGCCAAAATAGCTCTCATAGGGGATAAAACCTCCAAAAAGGGGCTAAAACCCCTCAAACGAGCTTAAAACCCCCAAAGGAGCTAAATATTGGGAGAAAGGGGCTAAAATCCCCAAAAAGGGGCTAAAGCCCCAACCAGGGGCTTAAAACCCTAAAAATCTCAAGAAAAAGTATAAATAGAGGGGTGGGGGTCACTCTCAAAACACTCCTTCTCTCCCTATCGTTATGTTTCCCGTGTGAGTGCCTTGAGACCATTTGCCTCTCAAGCCATTCACCCTCCCTCTCCTCCATTGATCCATAAGCCAAAGCTTCCATCCCATTGAGAGGTGCTCCCAAATCTAGGGCATGGTGGCCCATTTCCACCCAGAGAAGTTATACTTGTGTTTTATTTTAGGCTAGAAAAGGTTAAACCTATACTGACTGGATGGTCATTCAGATACTTTTACGAGCATGAATGAAACCAAGTTTGCTCAATAATCTTTTCTTGATCAGAAGGCTGTAAAAGAGCTTAACGAAAACCCATGGTGAGATTTTTCATAGAGTTCGGCCCCTCTGCCCAAGAAAGCATAAAAGGATGCAGAGGGGAACGGTCTTAGCTTGAATATGCCAAAGTGGTCCTTTTCATATGGTAGTCTACATGGTTATTAAAAGGAGATAAACAAAACGATGTAGACGCCCTTTCCTATACTTCAACGAGAAGGAAAGGAAGCATCTGCACTCGACAATCTTTTCATTATTTTAGGAGTTATAAAAGAGCTTAAAAGAAACTCTAGTATGGTCAACCGATTGCGGTGGCACAAGTGGTGCCCCATGTCAGGATAGTGGACAGTGGTCCAAAGGTCATCCATGTAGTATGAATGGAGTAAGTGGCTCTTAAACATACCAATACATGCATGGGATAGATCGCGGCAGAGGCATGTGAATCGGTGCGGTAGAGGCATGCAAACCGAGGTGGCTCTCGAACAGAGGTCAGGAGAGTTGTGTGTGTGTTGTGGTGGATGGACTTGACTCTATGTGATGTGAGTGCAAGTCTAGTGGCAGTTATATGCCAAATGCATGCAAATCAAATGATCCCTCCTCCGAATGATTGTCCAGGGACCCATATAAGGTGCGATGGATGGATTAGATAGCTATATGCTAAAATAAAATGACTTGCCTTTCGGGAAGTGGCCCGGGAACCCGCGTGATTAGCAGTAGGAAAGTGTAATGCAAGTACAAGTCCGAAGACACTTACATCACAATGATGTGGCCTGTAAATCGAGGTAACTTCTGGGAAGTGGTCCCAAAAATTACTTGTTAAACATGAGACGATGGTCTCATTAGAAGATATAAGTTTGATCCCATAGGTGTGAGGGGTGTCTTGATCAGGCTTCGAATGACCCTGACTAGGAGCTTATGGTGTTGCCCCTAAATGGGGGGTTTCTTATTTGTGGTAAAAACATTGTAAAACAAAAAGGGACAAGACTATATTACAAGAGACTCATTGGCGATGTTTAAGCATAAAATCTCTTGAGGTAGAGCCCGTTACGGGGGTTCTCCAAGAGTTGTTCATCAAAATCAACAAGAATGTATGCCCCTTTTCCAAGGAAACTGTGGATGGAATATGGGCCATACCACATTGACTCAAACTTGCCTTTTCCTAACTTATCATTGGCCTGATCATAAACCAGAACCAGATCGCCTTTGTTGAAGGTGCGTGGGTGGACATGGGAGTCATAATAAGATTTTGACCATGTTTTTCCTGCTTCGATGGCTTGAAGGGCAGCTCGACAGTCCTCATCAATTTTTTAAAGTTGGAGGAGTCGTTGTTCTAGAGGCGAAGTATCAGGAAGGAGTTCCACGGCAAGGCGAATTTATGGGATCTAACACTCTATAGGGAGTATTGATTCCACACCATGTACCAAATGGAAAGGGGTAAAACCGATGGTAGTTTTTGCAGATGTGCGATAATCCCATAGGGTGGACAACAACATGTGGTGCCAGTTGGTTTTATGGTTTCCTACCATCCTTTGGAGCATTGTTTGATGACCTTGTTTACTGCTTCGACTTTGCCATTACCCTAGGGGTAGTAGGAAGATGAGTATTGGTGTTTGAATTTCAACATGGTTGAAAAATCAGTCCAAACTGTGTCTTCAAAATGTTTACCATGGCCTGAGACTAACTGTTTGGAAACACCAAATCCTGAGATGATGTGGTTAAACAAGAATCGTGGCACCATTTCACTTTTGAAATGGAATGTAGGCATGAAATTGGCCCACTTAGTGAAGTAGTCGATAGCCATGATGATATATTTATGATCATTGGTTGAGGTAGGGTTGATTGTCATGAAGTCAATTTCCCATTTGCAGAAGGGACCGACTGTGACTATGAGGTGTAATGGTGGAAGGGGGGTTCTTGCCTTTTGGGAAAAGAGTTGACAGCTACGGTAGTGTTTGACTGCCTCTATGTAATCAGTGAAGATGGAGGGCCAAAAGTAGTTGACACGTAGAATCTTCTGGGTGGTTTCCAGACCTAAAAGGTGACCACCAAAGGCTCCACTATGATAGTCGTTAAGGACTGTTTTGGCCTCGCCACGGGTGAGGTAATGACGTAATATGGTATCAATTCCTCGACAATATAAAATATCTCCAATAAGAATATGGTGAGTGGCTTGATGTTGGATGTGCTTCCTATCTTTTCAGTTTAAGTGAGCTGTAAACTTTTGAGTGCATAAATACAGAAGGATGCCCCCATACCATGGGTATTCCATGGATATGATGAATAGGAATTCATCGGGAAGGTTATCCCTAGGTGGTGGTGACGTAGCTAATGGAGGGAGGTATGTCATGAGCACGACAAATGCTAGTACTTTAGTGATTTTTGGGGAGAAAAACTCCAAGTCGAAGTCTTATAGAATGACTACCCACTTGGTCACGCGGCCTTGGACGAGGCGGCAGCTTAAGAGGTATCGCATTGGATTGGAATCAGCCACCACTCGGGTATGGTTTGCAATAATGTAGTGGCGCAATTTTTGAGCTGAGAAAACAACGGCAAGGGCCAGTTTATCCTTGAGTGAATATAATAGTGGGGGACCTGTCAGCTTCTAGATAACGTAATAAATTACATGCTCTTGACGAGCATCATTTTCTTGACGAGCATCATTTTCTTGGACCAATGGCAGTTTCTGAGGCCGACACATAAAGAATGAAGTCTTAGGTGAAGTCAGGTGCCGAGAGTAATGGTGCAGAAGCCAAGGATGGTTTGAGTGCATCAAATGATTCTTTCTCCTATTGATCCCAAACAAAGGGAATGTTGGTACGGAGCAGGCATATGAATCTGTGGGATTTCGTCGCATACTCTGGTAAAAAGTGATGAAGGAAGTTGGCCTTTCCCTTGAGGCTCTGTAGTTGGCGTAGAGTCAGTGTTGAAGGGAGATCAAGAATGGCTTGAACTTTGAGAGGGTCAATCGTTATTCCTTTTTGGGATATGATAAACCCAAGCAAATAGCCTGCTAGGACACAAAAGACACATTTTAGGGGCTTCAAGCAAATTTTGTACTTGAGACATCGCAAAAAGACTTGCCGCAAGTCCTCTATGTGTTGTGTTTTCTTCCGTGATCGAGCAGTAAGGTCATCTAGGTAGACCAATATGATATGGATGAGATCATGGAAGCAATACATCATGGCGCATTGGAAGATGGCTCCAGCATTTTTTAGACCAAAGGGAATTACTTGATATGTGAATGTGCTCCAAGGGGTTGTAAATGCAGTCTTGTAGCAATCTTCTTTCCAGATCTAGATTTGGTTGTATCTGAAAAACCATCCATGAAGGAGAAGACCTCATGTCTAGCACATGCATCAATGATCTACTCAATGAAGGCCATGAGAAGTTTTCTTTGGGACATGCCACATTTAGATCGCAGAAGTCTGTACAAACGCAAATGGTACCTTGTTTTTTATTCACAGGAACAAGATTTGAAACCCATGTTGTGTAAGCGATGGGGTAAATGAAGTCAGATCTGTGCAGCTTCTCGACTTCTATTTTAATCACGGTGGCTTTGGAAGGGTGGATTGGTCGTTTCTTTTGGTGCACCAATACTGCTTCAGGCCATGTGTCAATATGGTGCTCAACAATGGACGGATCTAACCTTGGAATTTCAATGTAGGACCAGGCAAAGATGTTGTGAAACTCTTGGAAGAGCGCTATGTAGGAAGTGACTTCCTTCATGGAAGAGGATTCCCCCAACATGATGTCCTCAACAATCTATGGTTTGGTTGAGATGTTGATTTTAATGGTTGGTGAGATATTGGCCATGTTCCCTTCTTCAAAGGCACTGGGTACTGGAATGGGATTTTTGAACCAATCAACTTTCCCATGGATGAAATCCTTGGTCTCGACTAAAAACTGATCTGATAACGACATAGGTCCTTTGGGGATGAAGAATGAGCGATGGTACATATTTTCCCAAGGGTATTCAGGAGTGGTTAAGGCCTCCAGTATCTCCTTGTCATTGTAGAAGAAATGATGGGACAGGTTGGAGGACCTGTCAGTGACTGCAGGGGTAAGTGGGTCAATGGAACTGGACACGGTATCTGAAGAAGAAGGAGGGGGTGGATTTCTTCAATGAGAGTGATCTTGGTTTCAAGGACATGTTGTTGGAGGTTATCTAGGTTGTTTGAAACTCGAACAAGTCCTAGAAGTGGTGAGAATAATTTCCATACAATCCACAAAAGGTGCAAGCATGGTTTGTTCTCAACGACTTGTTTCTCACTATTGGCTTGCTTAGGAGTTCAACCACAGGGGAGGTTTTTCGTTGTATCCTTGGAATCCAAATGTGCGCAAATTATGGGAATATCAGGGTAGTTTTGAGTTGCATAGCCCTATTCTTCACAATCTACACAAGGCGGGATCTATTGAGGTTCAATGGTAGCTTTTTCATTTTTTCCCCTAGGCCTTTTTGGGTGGGGCGGTGTGGGTGCGGGTGCGGTGGTTGGTTTTTACGTACTGAGTGGAGGATGAGATTTCGCTGAAATGGGTTGTACTGGGGTTAAGAATACTTGGGGCATCAGAGTTTGGGCCGATGGATCAAGGTACCACACAGGAATCCCCAATGTAAAATTGGGTAAGTTTAAGGCAGCCATTACTTCCTTACTCATGACGCCCGGTAAAGGAAATAGGAAGGGAATTGTGTGGACTGGGGAGGAGCCCAAATAACTCCCTCATGGTTGTATGTGGGGATGGGGTTGTGATTATGGCTATGCATAATGCTACAGATGCTGATGTTATTGCAGCTACGGATGCAGTTGCGGCTACAGATGGGGTTGTGGCTGCTAATGGTATTGCAGCTGTGGATGGGGTTGTAGCTGCGGGTGGGGTTATGTTGCAGTAGTGTTGGATGACAGCATGCACAAATCTACAGTATCACTTGGAAAATATGGTGGTGATACTAAGGGGAAGAAATTTGTCATAGAGGTGTCGGAGAATAACCATGGACCTACATTCAGGATGATGGGGGTGGTGGTGCCGTCGACTGTGGTGTCGATAGTGGGAATAATGTTAGCTGATGGTATTGGAGATTGTGGATCATGGTAATTCAATTGGTCGATAGTCACGATATTTTGATCATGAGGGAACATCATTTGGCGGAACACGGTAGATGCCATAGTTCGCATCGCATACATATAGCTACATCCTAGAAGAAGGTTGTAGTCTAACTGAGCATTGACGACTTCTATGTCAATTAGGATGGTCTTCCCACCTAAAGAGATGGAACGTGTGGGATGATGCCTTGGGCTCTAGTGGGATGGCCATAATAGGCATGCAATGTGGTGGTGGATGGCTGCAAGATGGGGGACCCGAGTTTCTTCCAAACCAAGGTTGACATGACGCAATTGGATGCCCCCTCATCAATGATGCATCGGTTCACAACCAAATTCTGAATTGACACCGGGATCTGGAAGGCGATGGTTGATGCCATTCTTAGTTCTCCTTGATCCAAATTAAATGTGATTAATCTGGAGTCAGAGGGGTCTATGGCACCAAGGGTAGCTAGCAAGGTTTTTCACTGTGTTGGGAACGTTTTGAGTACTTCAAGAGCAGACATGGCCGTAGGTGATTGGGCCAAGTCATTGATGATACTATAGTTAATTGTCTCCCTTGCAATAGTGTTGATGGAAAGGCATCTGAAGGGGAGACGCAGGCCTGTCGGGGGGCGCGGAAGGTGAAGAGGAACATTGGTAGTTTTGGATGTGGATGATGCTGTTGTTTCAGGGGTTTCAGTAGCCGAACCATATTGGTTCCTCCCAGGTATAGGTTGATCTCTTCAGTTGTCATTTCTAGCAGTTGTTGTAATCCTATCTCTGTGGGATGTGGAACAGGGTGGGCTGTGGGAGCAGTTTGGAGAAAGGGTGTGGTTGCTACTAATCCTTGGACTGGTAATGAGTTCAAGAGCACCATGGGAGGAGGGCCCAGTGGTTCTGGGTTCTTTTGTGTTTGGGAAGCCACATTGTTTCCTTATTGGGATTCATCATGGAGGAGTTTTTTGGTGCATCCCATAAGTGGACATTCATGGGTGTAGTGCCTATAGACATGGCACAACTCGCATGGTTTCTTCGTCCATAATGGGGCATTCCATCGAGGTGGATTGGGTTGTTGGGGATTTTACATTGGTGGGTTGGCGGCATTGCGGGGGGGGGGTAGGATGTTGGTTTCCTCTTTGGGGTTGTTTGTTACCCTAATTCCTAGCTTGGTTGTTTCTTCCTTGTCCCTGTTGGTTGTTTGTGGCAGGTGGGTTGGGAATATTTTTGTGAGAAAATGCTTGTCCTAGAGGTGCCGGCGAGGTTATGGTGGGGGCTTGAGCGGCTTGCATTGGTGGTACATAGTAAACTTGAGGGGCTAGAGGTGCCACAAATCCAGTCATATGTCTCGAATATTGTTGTGCTAGCCAGGAAGGTGCATGGGCCTACTGCGGTAGCGCAGGATGTGCATAAGAAGTTGTGGCTCTGGACTGAGACATCATTCTTGCATAGTCCAAAGTTTGGTTTTGGTAGGAAACATTGGGGGTGTTTCTTAGTTGTGGTGGTATTGCAAGTGGTGTCAGACGGTGCTATGGTTGGTGGGAGACAGAACCTATGATGCCATCTGTGGCATGGAATTCCCCCGGTGCATCTCAGTAGGAGGTGCCTGCACGAGGAGCATCTGGAATGACAGTGTAAAGGTATAAAGATTGTGCATAGATCAGATCAAACTGATGGGCTTTCAAGATGGCCTCCTCTTTAGATTGGGGACGTTCGGATGTGGCATCCTTTGCTATAGGTGGTAGCAAAGTTTTCAGGAACCAATCCAAGAAGATTCTGTCATCAAGTTGAATCTTACACAAACTATGGCATCGCCGCCACTCATGGATGTGGTCGGTTATGTGGGATGCATTATTCTGGCGATAAGATAGCAATATCTCCACCCCTTCATTGTATCTAATGGGGAGTTGGAAATACTATAGGAACATGAAAGCCAATGAGTTAAAATCTGGGTATTTGGCTTGTGGTAGCTCAATGTACCACTTGGATGCAGCACCTATGAGGGTGCATTGGAACAGTCTAAGTCTGATCGAATAATCTACAATGCTATTTGATGAGCACCATAGGTGAAACATCATGATATGGTTTTGGGGGCACTCCCCTGCCTCCCCTTCAAACTTGGGAATGTCTGAGGGGAGTTTGGTTGGCATGAGAGGCCAAAACGTTTGATGGTGGATAGGGTCATTTATTAACCGAGTCAAGTTAGGAAGGTTGAGGCATTCCATGAAAGGAAGGTTTGACCCAAGGTTTATGTGATATGGGGCAGCAATGGTGGTGGGGTTTGCAGGGACATGATGCACCTGCATAACTGGGGGTACTTGTGGCCCCCAAGTGTGTTAAACAGAACTGTGTGAGTGGAAGGACCACTACCCCCATGTATGACAGGTGGGGCAGTGTAGGTGGAAGGGCCACTACCCCCAGGCATACCAAGTGGGATAATGTGAGTGGATGGGACACTGCCCCCAGGCATGACAGGTGGGATAGTTTGACTAGTCAATGTGGGTGGAGGTGGCTGACTTATGACATTTTCCATGATCATGCTGGGACCTCTAGCAGGGGTATTGGTGGTGGTGTGGGGTATGGACATGTGTCCACTACCAATCACCATGCCAGAAAATGGATCCGGGTTTGCACCATCCATGGGGGTAGATGGTGCAGTATGTAGATCTGGCTCAAATTGATATGATTTTGAGTCTAAATCAAAGGATATGTGGCCTTTTGATGGTGTAGAGGGTCATTGAGAATGGTCTCAACGGTGTTGGTTTAAGGACCCAAACTGTGGTGGATCGCCTTTCATGCGTGAGGAAGAGCATGGGGGATCAATTGTGTCTGGTTGGTATGTTAGGTGGTGAAATATGGTAGTGACATTTTGGACCCCAGTTTTAATGGCTTCCTATTGGCTTTCAAGTGGTCACTTGACCACCAATACTTCCAAGAGACAGTGTTTGGATTTTTCCTCATGAGAGTGCTAGTCAATCGGTGGGGATCATTGCCCATTTCGCTTGGCAATTCCTCTCAGCGGCCAGCTACTTTGGGGTTCTCATGGTACTCCTCACAATGAGTTTCTGGGCTAAGCCCAAGTACTTCCCATGATTAAGGCAGTCAGAGACTTATGTCCTCAAAGAGTGCAAGTGTTTGAATTAGTGTAAATTATAAATTTTAATGGCTAGCTCAGCGTCATGAACTGAGTTTGGTTGTTTTACTTGGTATGATTTGTGTGCATGTCCATTGTATTTATGTTGTGCTTTGTGGCTTCTTGTATGGTTTATGAATATTCCGTAGACATGATTTGGTTTAATGCAGCACTTATAACATGGATAAGTTGTTTATGAAAGCAGTAAATTGTGAACAAAAATTTAAACACATGCCATACCTGAATCTGAACTGTGGTAGTCTGACTAGGTGACTACCTTACACTTATATCTCTCTTCAACTAGGAAAGGGTGTTGGGATCTCAACACAATGGGACTAATCCCATCTGTAGATCCTCAGGTCACCCTCCAAGTGCAAGGTCGGTCAACATGGAGGACATGAACGCCATGAGGCCCCTTGGGCCTACCACCCCCTCTACCTTCCAAGTCACCCGTTTTTAGTGGTTTTGAAAAATGATAGGTGAAGTTCCTATTACTATATTAGCTTCACCCTTTGTCTTATCCCAGAATACCCTAAAGGGTGATGACTGGGTAGAGGAGGAAGGGCTAGGCAAGATATTAATTTCAAATTGAGGGTTGAAACCTATAGTAATTTTATCCAAGCTTTAATCATATTTTTTAACCAATTAACCATTTGATTTAACAATGATTTACACAGGCTGCAATGAAATAAACAAAGACTAAAATGAAATAAACATAGATTGATGGACAGAGGCGGTTGAACTGCACTGACAGTCCCTGTTAAGAAAGTAAAGAAAAATGCTCATACAAAGTAGAGAAAAATGGGTCACGCACCTATAGAGGACATGTTTTTGCGTGGTGGATTGTGATCAAAACGTGAGGAATTACCTCAAACGGTTGAAAAATCACTTCGGAAACAGGCCATTTTACCCTCAACTTAGGGAAAATTCAAAAATGGATCAACATTTTGGGCAGAAAATGAGCCCGAACACAAATGAATTTTCAGAAATTTGGTTCGTCCATTTTTGCACAGTTGAACGATTTGCAAATCAAAGAACGACCAACAGTAATTGGTACTATGTCCGAAACAATAACAAAAATGAAATAAATAGATATATCAACCTAAATAAGTAAATATATATCGAACTAATTAATAAAAATATTAAAAACAAAACTCAAGGATCCAATGGGATCGACCCGGTATGGTCGCCAATCTGTAGCTCAGGGAAAACCATGGCTACGTGCAGAAATGGATACCTTTCCTCTATAGGACGGAAGGGTAGGATTTATTTGGTTGGAAGAGAAAGAAAACCTGCAAACAAGATTAGGGCCAAGATGTAGAAACCCTGCAAGAAACTGTTAGAAAACTAAATGGCTGCAAGAGATCAATGGAAACTTGTAACAAAGCATGAGCAACAAACCTGCAAGCAAAATATGTTAGAAAACTACAATATGAATGAAATAAAACACAAGTATACCTTCTCTGGGTGGAAATGGGCCACCATGCCCTAGCTTTGGGAGCACCTCTCAATGGGATGGAAGCTTTGGCTTATGGATCAATGGAGGAGAGGGAGGGTGAATGGCTTGAGAGGAAAATGGTCTCAAGGAACTCACACGAGCAGCATAATGATAGGGAGAGAAGGAGTGTTTTGAGAGTGACCCCCACCCCTCTATTTATACTTTTTCTTAAGGTTTTTAGGGTTTTAATCCCCTTTTTTGGGTTTTTAGCCCCTTTCTCCCAATCTTTAGCTCCTTTGGGGGTTTTAAGCTCCTTTTAGGGGTTTTAGCCCCTTTTTCGAGGTTTTAGCCCATATGAGAGTTTTTTTGGCTCTTTTTAGGGGTTTTGAAGCCCTTTTTATATTTTTTAGCCTTCTTGAGGGTGTTGGGGTCAAATGAGGGTCGTACGTAGATGTCTTTGGGTGGTGTAGCTCATGTAGATCTTACTGAGGGATTTTTTGGGTTAGCAGTTCCCCAAAGGAAAATATGTGTGTCTATTGTCTCTTGTGTTTGATTGTTGTGCTTGTTATTCTCTCAATTAAAGATCCTAAGATAATTCTAGCTTAATTGTTAAAAATATAACATGGTATCAGAGCTAACCTAAGAAGAAGAAACTGTGGAACTGCGGAAGCTAGGTCTTCCTACTTTTTGGATCTCTCTCTACAAAATTTTAGCAAAAGGAGGTTTCTTTGCCTCTCCTCTATAGGTCACATCTTTCTATCAAAGCAGAATCTAATTCTAAGCATTTTCACTTTTTAACCCTACACTGCTACCGAAAATTAGGCCTTTCCATAGAAGTGGAATTTTTGAATGAGCCCAAGCCTGGATTGATCTCCTCCCCAAAATCAAAGTTTAGAGATCAATATCAAAGTTTTTGGTTGGGTAGAACTCTGGGAAAGTCAAACCCTAGTTTTCCCTGGAACTAGAAAACCAACGCTGTAGAAGATCAGCTCCAGATCTAGTTTTCAGCTTCTCAAATTGGTAAGATCTAAATATTTTGTATTTCCATTTGAGGTTCTCAGTTAAGATGTCTCATCACACCAAGGTTGATGAAAAGCTTGAGGGAGTTGATAACTTCCGATCCTGGAAGTATAAGATCTCCTTGGTCCTGGAAGAAATGAGTTGGACTCTTCCATATGTGAAGAGGTTCAAGTTCTAGAGAGAGATGATGCTAAGGACTTACACAAGAATAAATTGGTCATGGCTAAGAGGATTATTTCTGATTCAATCAAGGATCACCTCATACCACAGGTTTCCTCCCTAAAAACACCTAAAGCTATGTTTAATGCCCTGACCAAACTGTTTGAAGGGAAGAACATAAATCGGAAGATGAATTTGAGGAACGAGTTGAAGAATGTGAAGATCCAGAATGCGGAGACCATACTTCACAAGGGTCTCCCAGATCAAAGAACAACTTGAAGTAGTGGATGAAGAAGTGGAAAATACATAAATTGTGATGACCACCTTGAATGGTCTCACTAGATCATGGGACTCCTTCATTCAAGGGATTTGTACATTGAAGAAGCTAGTCAAGTTTAGTAGGCTATAGGAAGAATGCTCATAGGAAGAATCTTGAATAATAGCCCGAGAAGAAAATATGGGAAGTGAAGATCAAGCTCTCATAGTACACTCCAAGAAAAGCAGAACAGACTATCACAAAGGTAAGCACTTCCACCCTAGAAGATCTAGTAAGAATTTACCTAAATTAAGATGCTATACATGTGATGAAAGAGGACACTTTGCTAGATATTGTCCTAGAAATAAAAATGGATCTCCCAAGAATAAGGGAAACAAGAGAAGACATCATTCTCATGCTACCGAGGATGATGAACCTTCCACAAAAAAATCAAACAAGAAAGTGATGATTATTCAAGTGAAGAAGAATATGTTCTGATTTCTGCTCTCATGAAAACTATTACACATGGAAGCAATGATTGGATTATATATAGTGGGTATTCCAAATATATGATAGGATTCAAAGAATCATTTGTGAAACTATCAGAACATGAATCACCCCACAAGGTGAAACTTGGGGATGACTACGAGTATCCAATAAAAGGTAGTGGTGAATCCTCCTATAAGCTAGACTCTAGAAAGTCTATGAAGATGAAGGATGTCTTGTTTGCACCAGGACTAAAGAAGAACCTCCTATCCATATTTGAATTGGATGCAAAATGCATGAGGTTTTCATTTGTAGATGGCCAAGTTCTTATGTGGCCAAAGGGAAAGACTATTGATGATGCAGTAATGATTGGGGAACAAGAAGGAGGTTTATACAAATTGAAGGGCCAACCAAAATAAGCTTTGGTTCATAACTTAGTAGAGCCAACTGAAATTTGGCATAGAATGCTTGCACATGTACACTACAAAGCACTACCACTTGCAAGAAAATCTATTGAAGGTCTTCCAGAAATACAGGAAAAACATGAAGGAGTTTGCAGAGGATGTGCAAAAAGAAAGAACACAAAGAAGACATTTCCAAGTAGAGAAACCAAAGCAAAAGGAATCTTGGAAATCATTCACTCCGATGTATGCGGACCGATGTCATCTAGCTCATTAAGAGGGTATATATACTATGTTTCTTTCATTGATGATTTTTCTAGAAAGACATGGATATTCTTCTTGAAAAACAAAGATGAAGTATTTAGCAAGTTCAAGGAATTCAAAGCCTTGATCGAGAACCACACATAAAACAAGATCAATACCTTTCGATTAGACAATGGCGGAGAATTCACATCGAATGAATTCAAAGATTTATGTAGACATTCGGGGATTAAGAGGGAGTCAACCACTCCATATAATCCACAGTAGAATGGGGTTGCAGAAAGGAAGAATAGAATGATCATGGAAGCTGCATAGCAATGCTTCATGATCAAGACCTTCCTATGTATCTATGGGAAGAAGCTGCCAAAACATTGGTGTATGTATAGAACCGAACTCCACGCAATGTGATCGAGAACAAGACACCTGAAGAAGTATTTTTCCAAAAAGAAACCAGAATTCATCCATCTCAAAATATTCAGTTGTCTTGTGTACATACACATTCCAAAAGAAAAGAGGACAAAGTTAGATCCTTCTCGAAAGAAGGGTATATTTGTGGGATAGAGTGAAAGCTCGAAAGCTTACAGAATATACTTCCCAGGATTCAAGAAGATTGACATAAGCAGAGACGTAACGTTCGACAAATATCCATCTTACAACAAATTTAGAAAGAGACCATTTGAAGACTCTGAAGAAACAGAAGCACCCAGAATTCAAGATACAACCATGAATGATGCAAATCAAAATGAAGATCGAGAAATAGAAGAACCCCAAGAACCCGTATATCCACCCCAAGAGAAGAATCCTCACAAGAGGAAACATGCATGGGTACAAGAGGCTATCCAAGGTGTAGAAAAATATGGGGCTCCAAAAGAAATACACAGAGAGAGGAAAAGAACTAGGTCCTACTCCGGTTATGTGGCCTTGTTATGTGAGATTATTGATAAAGAACCTTCCAACTATGAAGAAGCGGTAGAAAAGAAAGAATGGAAGGATGCTATGATCGAGGACTACCAATCGATCATGAAGAATGATGTCTGGGATGTTGTCCCTAGACCAGAGGGGAAGTTTTTTATGACTTCCAAATGGATCTACAAGATCAAGCATGCTGCAGATGGTAGCATAGAAAAATATAAAGCAATATTTGTGGTTCATGGCTTCTCCTACAAAGAAGGAATATATTATGAAGAAACTTTTGCACCTGTAGCCAGATACACTTCCATCAGATCAGTACTTGCTCTAGATGTAGTAATGAAATGGAAGATACATCACATGGATGTCATGACTACTTTCTTGAATGGTGTAGTCGAAGTAGAAGTGTATGTGGAGCAGCCACTCGGTTTTGAGACACATGACAGGGAGACTCATGTGTGTAAATTAAAGAAAGCCCTGTACGGTTTGAAACAGGCACCCAGGGCATGGTATGGCATAATTGACAACTTCCTATCCAATTTGGGCTTTACCAAGAGTAAAGCAGATTCCCACCTTTGCTACAAGGTTGAAGGAGGTAACCCTATGATACTTCTACTATATGTAGATGATCTATTTGTGATAGGAAAATATGGCTTGATTGCTAATACGAAGAGGAAGCTTGCTGCCAAGTTCAAAATGAAGGACTTGGGTATGATGCATTACTTTTTGGGTATGGAGGTGTCATATAATGTAGATGGAATTTCCCTCTGACAAGGGAAGTATGCAGTAGAGATCCTAAAGATTTTCGGGATGATGGACTACAAGGCCATAACCACACCTATGGTGTCGAACCTGAAGCTACTGAGTGATGCTTCATCTGATTCAGTTGATGCTACAATGTATCATCGGATGATTTGGGTCCTTGATGTACCTGACAAATACGAGACCGGATATTTGCTTTTCTATGAACACATTCAGCCAATTCCTGACATATCCTAGACATGTTCACTTGATTGCTGCAAAGCATATTCTGAGGTACCTGAAGGGTACAGTTGATTATGGACTCAAGTATAAGGCGAATCAAAAGATTAACCTGGAAGGTTATGTTGATTCAAATTGGGTAGGCAGTGCCATCGATAGGAAGAGAACTTCAGGGTGCTGCTTCAATATGGGACCATGTGTGATCTCTTGGTTTAGCAGGAAGTAGTCCTATGTGGCACTGAGTACAGCTGAAGCAGAGTAAGTCGCAACTTGTTTAGCTAGCTGTGAGGCAGTGTAGCTTAGGAAACTACTATCTGATTTGTTTGATCTCCTATTGGATGATACCTGTATATATTGCGACAACCAGAGTAGTGTGAAGTTGTCTGAGATCCCGATGTTCCATGACAAGTCGAAGCACATCGAGATCAAATATCACTATATCAAGGATATGGTGCAGAAAGGAGCAGTGAAGCTCTAGTATGTTGTGATAGATGAACATATAGCTGATGTGTTGACAAATCCATTGGCCAGAGTGAAGTTTGAGTACTTCAGGGAGAAGCTTGGTGTTCTCCAGATCAAGGTTCCCTCTAAAGGGAAGCGATAAGTCTGAGATCCTTTCTAACATGGTAGGATTGGTTCCTTCCATGGTTAGATATAAGTGCAGGAGCCATTCTAATGTGAGTGTGGGATGTGGTCCCACATGATCAAATGTAAGTGTAGAGCCATTCTAATGTGATTGTGGGATGTTTTCCCACATGATCAAATGTAAGTGCAGAGCCATTCTGATGTGACTGTGGGATGTGTTCCCACATGATCATATATAAGTGTTGATCCTTTCTAGCATGGATGCAAAATGTGTTCCCCACATGGCTAGATATAAGTGTTGAGCCTTTCTAGCATGGTTGTGGGATGTGTTCCCCACATGGCTAGATATAAGTGCTGAGCCCTTCTGACATGGTTTTTGGATGTGTTCCTCCCATTGTTAGATATAAGTGTTGAGCCCTTCTGACATGGTTGTTGGATGTGTTCCTCCCATGGTCATATGTAAGTGTTGAGCCCTTCTTACATGGCTGGTGGATGTGTTCCTCCCATGGTAATATGTAAGTGTTGAGCCCTTCTTACATGGTCATTGGATGTGTTCCTCCCATGGTAAGATATAAGTGTTGAATCCTTTCTAACATGGTTGTTGGATGTGTTCCTCCCATGGTCAGATGTGAATGATGGGCCTTTATGACATGGTTGTTAGATGTGTTCTTCCCATGGTTAGATGTGAATGTTGGGCATGCCTTTTTGACATGGCTATTGGATATGTTCCTCTCATGGTTAGATGTAAGTGCTGGGTGGGCCATTCTGACTTAGGATCAGATATAAGTGTTAAAGAAGACCTACATGGAGGCTAGGCCTACAACCAGCATGAAAAAGGGCTGGCTCTATAGAAATTCCTATGATGAGAAGACTCAAGAGATAGCACCAGTGATTATGACTCAGTGATGATCTGGTAGTGATGTTTCAGATCCAGTGATGATCCAGATCCAATGATGATCCAAATCCAAGGATGATGACCCAGTGATGATCTAGTGATGATCCAGATCCAATAATGAAGATGACTTGAAGATGAAGATAACTTGATGATGATCCATATGATATAGAGAAGAAGACTTGTGCTAATAAATTGTGTCGAGAGAATACCTTCCTAGTTAAGAGGGATTGTTGATGTATTTGTAACTTTGGAATGTATTCACTGGTATATTTTATGTATTGTACCCCGATGTTTATTCCTGGAAGTATATATAATGTAATTGAGTCATGTCATGCCCCGATGTTCCTATCAGAAGATTCAATAATGTAAACAAGTCATGTAAAGTCATAGAGGGTAACCCTCCTTATTGATCAAGGGTTAAAGTCCCCACAGTTGTGGGGGCCTAGGGTTATTAGACTCTCCTAGAGAAGTCATCCCTAGTGAGTTATTGTCAAGTCAGGAATTAGTATAAATAGAAAGTGATCCTCTCTATTTATCACACATTCACTCACACTCAGTTGTAGCACATAACTGAGAGAGAAAGAAGTATCTAGGACAAGAGAGAGAGAGACTACTGCTGTCAGGAGATCATCTTATTGTTTTTGGGTTTTACCTTTGGCACTGATTCTATCTCTGAGGAAGTTGTGGGGTTTTCTCCTTTATGGTTTCCCTAAGGAAAATATTTGTGTCTATTTTCTCTTGTGTTTGGTTGTTGTGCTTGTTATTCTCTCATTTAAAGATCCTAAGATAATGCTAACTTGAATGTTAAAAATCTAATAAGCTTCTCCCAAACCTCCTTTGGTGATGTCAAACTATCAAGGTGGAACAACAACTCTTTTGAGATGCTCAGACACAGCAAACCATATGCTTCATCCAATTTGTTAAAATACTTGGCTTTATCTACAATAGAATTTGGTTCCACTTCAGTGCCCATGGTAACTCTAAAAAATCCCCTTGGCTCTCAATTGAATCACCATATTTTCCTTCCATTCAAATAAGTTCAAAGGTGTTAGAAAGATGTAGGTAGCCTCCATTACTACCTATTTTTATGGTGGTGATATTGATAACTTTTTTACACATAGCAATTTGATTTTATCTGGAATTCACTAACAAAGCAGCTCAAATCCACTGAGAATTTGGTCTGCAACTGAAAAAATCTCCAACCAACTCTGAGACCATGTGATAAATTTGAACCAGAAATTTATTAATTCATACCATATGAGAATATAGGGGCATTATTGAGGTTCAAAAATCAAATTTGGGTGCAATATTTAGCAAAAACCATCAAATTACAGATAAATTACACACAATGATAGTTGGAAACAAGATAATTTTGGATTTTATAACTATGAAATTGTTATTAATAGGTTTATAAATACATCATAAGAGTTTTTAATGGCTTTGGAATCCAATTGTGAGCAAATAACCCAAAATTGCCAAATTGGCATCAAACCCCCCTAGGTGGGCCAATATCGTCCCAAATCTCTCCAAATGGCCATGAATTGCTGAAGTGGCATGGATGATGTGTTTTTGGTCAATTATTACAACTTGGACAGCATGGGTGTGGAAAAATGGATGGTTTAGAGTCTCAATGCAACATTAATTGCACCAAATTTGGGCAAAATCTCACTCTAGCACTCCAAGTCAACTTGCTTTTCCACATTCAATGAATGGGAGCACACCAGAAATGATGGATGTGCATATGTGGCTGCTTGAATAGGCTGGAGTACACATGTGTGTCACAGAACCTCAAACTGACATGGCATATGTCCACCTAAGCACCCCTAGTCCACCTCATAGTGTATTAATTAAAAGCAATAAAATTGACTAATTAGTGTAACTAAGGTACTAATGATGGATTACTGTTCTAACACAAAGTGAAAACATATAATTTGGATATAGAGTACATGGAACAAAAGAATAAAATTGTTGTGAATTCCCTGTCTTGAAGTCCTACCATCTCTTTAATAGACGTTTCAACAAATTAGAAGGATCATGTTTTGGTAGAATACTCTAAGAACAATTTTTCATGTGAATTTTTGGATGTATTGATATAGGATGAGTGATACAAAGTCATAAATGAGGTCATCTATTTTACAGAAACATAATTTATTTGGTTCTTGAATCAACACCGAAGTATAAGACCATGGAAGAAGCTCAAGATTCATGATTAGCATGACACCCTAGTTATCTGAAGAGATGTCGACAGATAAGGAAGAGTTCACCTAAAATGGAATCAAAGATGATGTATTGAAGTATGTCAAACAATGTGGAACATTCTAGCAAAATAAGGTAGATAACACACACCCTGAGGTTCTATTACAACCTTTGCATATTCCAGAACATAAGTGGGAAAGCATCTGCATGGATTTCATCATTGGATTTCCCAAGGTGCAGGGGAGAGACTACATATATGAGGTGGTGGATAGAGTATCAAAGTTTTCTCACTTATTCATCATTCCATCAGATTATTCAGTTGCACAAGTGGCATATCATTTCTTCAGAGAGGTGTTTAGATTGCATGGTCTTCATATTACCATTATCAGTGACAAGGATAGTATACTTATTGGAGCTTTGTGGTAGGATCTATTCATACTAGTGGGAAGATATTTGGCACTCAATATCAGCTACCAGCCACAAACTAATGGACAAACAAAGGGATTCAACCAATGGATAGAAGGATATCTGATGAACTATGTGACCGAACAACAACAAGCTTAGATTAAATGGTTGCATCTGGGTGTGCACTATTACAATACAACTTACCACATGTTCATTGGCATGTATCCATTTGAATTATTGTATGGTTATGAAGCCACTACTTTTTTTTACCATATCTTTGGAGATAATAGAGAAAATAGAGACAAAGATTTGATTCAGGGGAGTTAGGATATCATAAAAGAGATCAATCATAATATGAAAGCAGCTCATAATAATAATAAAAAAACATATATGTAGATCAACATAGAACATAACAAAGTTTCTACATTGATTACTTGGTATACTTGATGTTGCAACCATACAACGGTAGTCATCACTTAGAGGAAAGGGGGAAGAAAAAATTGAAGCTTCAGTTCTATGGTCCCTATAAGATTATGTGGAAAGTTGAAGAAGCAACAAATGAGTTAGAGCTTCTGGAAGGAAGTAACATCCACAATTAGTTTCATGTTCCATTCCTTAGTAGGGTATTTGTACAACAAATAACAATTTCGAAAGAGATTCCTCCATTGGACGATGAAGGACAACTGATCTGGGTTCCAAAAAGAGTATTGTAGATGAGAGAAAGGAAGCGGAGGAATCGAACCATTTATGAATACCTTGTTCAATGGAAATATCTACCAACTGAAGATGCTACATGGGAAGGTGAACAAATACTGCAACACCCTGATCTACAATTTCTTGAAGACAAACAATCCTTGGTTGGGAGGACTATTATCTCCCTGTAATTTCATTATGGGCCATAATTATGCTAATCCATCTAATTTCAATGGGTTCGAGTGGAAAATTTATTAGATTAGGGGACTCAATGGCCTAAAGTCACATTGTAAACCAATGAGAAATGGTAAAAAGGTGATGTGGGTCGTGGAATAATGTTAAATTCATGAATAAAGAGGCATCCAAACCAGGGAGGTATCCTTAGAGGAAGAATGGGCCAAATAGGAGTTGTAACTCCTACTAAACAAGGATGGAACCCCACAAATAAAGTCACAAGAAATACCAATGTCACAAATGGGACAAAATTAGCAATGGAAGGGATTTGCGGAGTCATGATGAGATATTCTCTCCTAAAAATCAAATTTATCATTATTTTCAAGTGAAAACTCTAGAATGAGGTGGAAAATGTAACAAAGATATTTATGTGGGCTCCTTTGGGAGGAAATTTTGGTCATTTGATTTTTGAATTGAAGAGATGTTGATATTTTCGAGCTTGGGTGATGCTCCCCTTGCATTTATAATTGGTTTCCGTGATGAAATATTCCACCCTAACTAGTAGAGATGAGAGGTAATTCACATTTCTCTACAGAGCTTCACTATTCAAAGTGTGTGGAGTGTTTTCTTGTAGGATAGATGATTTGATAGTGTTTTGTATTATATTTTGTAGGTTTGATTATGTTTGGGTGTGTTTGGAATTACTTAGTGTTGGTTGGAAGTTTTGTTGTCATGGGTGCTCTAAGTAGTGAATTGGTATTGATGGAAATGAAAATGATATTCTAGTTCTAATATTTCCATGAATTTATGGGTTGTGATACCTATTCAATTGTGTTTGAAGTGTCATTTCCAGTTAGGAACACTATTCATTTCACTAAAAAGGTTTCTATTTTCCAAAGATACGACCATTTTACCAGATCCGAGGGTTTTAGTAAAGAGAATGCACCAGTGGTTGTTCCATTCTCTTGAAACCATCTCTATTGGTTGTATATCATTCTTTTTTGACTGGGGGCAGACTTGTGAAGGAGGATCCATTAGTTGAACCTATCATTTGCTTATGGAGGGTGCACTTGTGAAGGTATATCATCCAGTTGATGCTATATTTTCTCCATTATTTCTCTATTTCAGGCCGGTATCCATCTCTCAACTTTTGTATTATATTTTTATATGTATTTTATGTTGAATTTATTCTTGTCATTGATGTCAAATAAGAAGCATACATTCCATAATCCAGTTTGAATAAGTGTATATGATAATTTTTTCCAAAAGGGAATACGTGTATGAGTCTTGTACCAAGCCATCTGTGCAAATGAATGATGAGTGCTTGTCCCATAAATATTGTGCAATCACTGAATACATCAAAGTGCACATAATACACGCCAAAAAATAATAAGATTGTCGATAGTTATGTGGGTGAAATTGACTATGAAAAAGGGAATAAGGGGTTTCACCGACGTAGAAAATCCCTTACTTATGGATAAATCAATTGAATCTAAGAGATATGTATTGATGCTCGAATGATTACAAATTGGCCTTACGTTGATGTGTTTTGGTGGAAGAGTGTGAGTGGAACAGAATTACTTTGAGGTAGGATTAACAACTTATTGATAGTTGGAACACAGAAAATAAATATAGAGCTATACACAAATTCATAGTCATAGAATAAGTAGAGAGTTGACTGTGCAGAATAAATAAAGAAGTCAAACACAAAAACCTAGTAAAGTATCTTTTCAAAGTGCACAATATCCCATAGTACAAGGAGCAAGTGTGAAAAATAGAGTGAAGCAGAGTATGCACGTAAAGGAGTATTGACAAGGTCATGCAAGAACCTAGTGAATTGGTTAGGAAGCGTAGAACATAGTTACATATATATCTATACTTGGGTTATTGTAAGAGGAAAGGAAAAAGAATTGGTTTTCTCACAGTTTGGTGCCTATAAACTACAAGTTGGTGCTTTTGAAGAGGATTGGTGTCTTCACAGGTTGGTGCATGTTGGAATATTACAAACCCATCTCACAACTTAGGATAAAATATTTAATCAATTTTGATTAATTTCCTACCCACTAGCCAAGATAGATGGCATCCACTTGCACTACAAATTCAACACTTTCCATCTATACCCGAGGAACACTTTAATCCTAATTCTGGATTGATCTTGACCACTTTATTGAATCCGATAATTAGTAATTGCACTTTCCTAGATAGTATTCCTTATTATTCTTTTATCCAGCTATTATGTGGATAAGATAAAGCTAGTGAACTAGGAAACTAGTATCTTTTGTTGCCAACCCATCCTCCATGATTTTCTCTCCATTTTCCAGGATTACCATGTTCTTCCATCACTCTTGACAACTCACTCATGATTTTGCTAATTCGTGAGGTCCTTGAATGATTTATAAAGTGCTTTAGCCACCTATGGGGGTTTATCATATTTAGTAAGTCTACCTTTCTAATATTGATGAGTTGTGCCGAATAAAACTCAATTTTACATATGAATAATGTACTATTTATGTACTCTATTATTTATCATTATTCAATGTAAGGATACACTCCAATATTCATCTCTTTATTCGTGTGATTCAGTCTCTTTTCTTCTCTCTATTTTTCCTATGTATGTTTGCGAGAATTATCTTAGTAGAAAGATCTATTTCCATTTCTTCTTCTTAGATTATTTTCTCATAACATTGGATCTATTATTTCTACATTGTACCAGAGCACAAGGTTTCCCAATTTCTGCATAATTGAGCAGCACATTCAGTCTCCTATCCCTCTTTCAAGAAGAGATTGATCTAAGCTTACAATATTTTCTCCTAGTTTTGTTTTCTTACAGAATTACAGAGAGTATCTCCTAGAGCATATCAAAAAATTCAATATGGATTCAAATGTTCCTCTACTATCTCCTTTCAACTATGTTGATTGAAATCCCAAGATGAGTGCATATTTGAAGAGGTAATGTCTCTTTGAAGTCTCCATTGGTGCATTGAGTGAACCTGAGTCTTATGAAGAGAAGATTGATTGGATAAGTAATTGTGATATAGATTATGGAATTATGTGTTTGGTAATGTATCCAAATATACATCATCTCATAGATTCTGATGAATATCTATTTGAGCTTTGGAACAATTTGGACAAAGATTTGTGTATGCAAGAACATAAGATGTAGCATGGAGAGAACCCAACATCTCCTCATCTTCTCTCTCTCAAGATGTCTTGGCCTATACATTATCTAATGAATTTATTCATGATGAAGAAGTCTCTCATACAATTATTGTTACTGCTATCCTCTTTGATTCGAATTCTTCATCCTTCAATGAAGAAGCAAATATTGAAGAGCCATATTTTTCTGTATCACTTGAACTTGAAGATATTGATTCATCTTCTTGTGATGTTGATGATGAAAAAGAAGTGAAATATGGAGCTTCTATTGGTATTGATCCATTCACCCATTCCTTGTTCTCTATATCTTCTATCTTATATTCTGAGATCTATGTCCCAGATCTTTCACACTTCGTGCATACCTATCTCATTGATGGTGTGCAATCCAGTGACTTCTTCAATGTTTGCTTGGAAATATCAAGTCTTATTTGTGTCATACCACTCATCATACTTGATTTCATGTGAATCTACATCTCCTCCTTTTTTCTTGGCATCAATACTCAGAGCCTCCTTCAAAATTTTGAACATCTCCTTCCTTCCTCCTTTTCTACTACAGAGGATTCATTACCAATGTATTCCAATGATTCTATTGATATGCTTATATGTAATATATTGGATTCTTTAGAATAATGTTTGAAGGATGATATACATGTCATGACATCATTCATTCCATCTACCATACCTCTGAATACTCCTAAGACTATAAAAATCTCAATTTCACTAGTTGATTCCTCATTGGTCTCTTATGCAGTGTTACTTATACTGCATGGTTCGAAGTATTGCTTATCTTTCATTGGTTGGTTATCCATGAACTTAGTAATATTTGGAATGATATTACACATGTATGGATATGTTCTAAGAACTTATGGTTAAGATATAAAACTCAATCATCATTTATATTTTTACACTTATTAGTTTTCCCCAGTTGCTCATAGTTTTCCTAGTCTAGCCCTATATCCTCATGGAGTCACTAAAGCATTTGTCTTTGTTGTTCCATATGCTAATTTTTATGATATATCATAGTTTTATCAGCCTTATATCATATCTAGGAAGGTGCTACATCAAATTGGAAGAATGACATGTGATTCACATCACAATTTTGTAGCGATTCAGGGAATTGATTGTATAACAAATTGTCTTAATATGTGTACTCTTTGGGAAGGAATATGCACATATCTCTTTTCCATTTCATGATTTTTTTGTAGATCAAAGTTTGTTAGAATAAAAAAGAATTCAGATAATGCTCCTACTTATCAGTTGATGAGATATAAGGAGTATCTCCTCTTATTTCTTGCAAATTCTACACTCTAACACATGATCATGGAGTTCATGATTTATTCATCAAGTATTTCACAAAGATAATGCTCCTATTCTAGCCCTATATGCATCCATATGTGTTATAGGTGATTTTACCACACATGGTAGATCATATATATATGGACTTCTTTGTCCCTCTACAGAGTCTTTGCACCAGATGGACCATTTTTGTACCTATGATGTTTCCAAGATCATCCCTAAAAACACCTGTTATTTTCTATATGTGAATTTTAAATCCTTTCTCATGTATACACGCAGATATAACCCTTAAACCCACATACATTGGGATGTGTGCAAAAGGACAAATATTTTTGGAGTTTTCCTTGATGTGGATCTGATTCACATGTCTCCTGGCCTTCCATATGCCTCGAGATCACCTAGATTTGACCTTCCATTACCCCATTGAATCACTATATAAGGAACCCTTTGGATACATTGAAGAAGACGAATTGAAGAGTAAGAAAACTATAGTCCATTGTTGCCGTAGCTTGCTTATACTTGAGTCTCCATCCCTTTTTCCCTTGGAGTACTTAGTGTTCTTCCCAAGCTTTCATTTGTTTATGATATTGCTATTGAGAGATAGAGGATTGAGGTGGCGGAGGACTCAGTTTCTCCGATTTGTAGATGTGTTGACAGAGGTTGTCTTTCATTTAATATTCAATTTATATTAATAGAAATATCTGTTATAGCTGATTTTACCACACATGGTAGATCACATATATATGGCATTCCCTATCCCTCTGCGGACTCTTTGGACCCCGTGGAACATTTTTGTACCTTTGATGTTTCCAATATCATCCCTAAAAACACCTGTTATTTGCTATATGTGACTTTTAAACACTTTCTCACATATACACGTGGATATAACCCTTAAACCCACATACATCGGGATGTGTCCAAAAGGCCAAATATTTTTGTTGTTTTCCTTGATGTGGATCCGAGTCACTTGTCTCCTGGCCTTCCATATGCCTCGATATCACTCGTATTTGACCTTCCATTACCCCATTGAATCACTATATAAGGAACCCTTTGAATACATTTAAGAAGAGAATTGAGCAAGAAAACTATAGTCCATTGTTGTCGTAGCTTGCTTATACTTGAGTCTGCATCCCTTTGTCCCTTGGAGCACTTGGTGTTCTTCCCAAGATTGAATTTTCTTGTGAGCTTGTTATTGAGAGATGGAGTATTGAGGTGGTGGAGGCCCAGGTGGACTCAGTTTCTCCGGTTCGCAGATGTGCTGACAGAGGTTGTCTTTCATGTAATCTCTGATAGAAATATATTTTCCTGTCCAATGATGTGCATTTAAATGAATATTGAATCCAGGGATACTTTTAATTTCTTATACATTATTGATTATATATGCTAGATTAGGTCTAACACCATTATATAGCATGCTTGTCTTGTTTGTTGTTGTTGAGAGAGAAAATTGTTAACACAAGCAAGATTGGAAAAGCTCAACGGGGATCTACATCAACCATCCAGAATAAGGTATGTTTCATGATCCTTTAGTGTTAGATGTTTTATTTCTCTTGCATACTGGGAACGGATTGATTTCTACGGTTACTCTATCTATTGTGGTACACCCCAAGCCATAGGAAGTTTTTTCTGTAACGGAATTGGCAACCATACTAGGGAGTTCCTAGTCATTTTCTTTGGGGTTTTGTCATCATTCAATGTTCTTGAATTGCTCTGATTTCTCTGTTTTCGATTCGGGTCTAGGGGCATGTTTTCCTAATAGTGTCTTATAGGAGTAAATTTTGTCTCAGCTTGTATGTTTGCCTTATTTTTATCTCTTTTTATTTATGTACGTAGGTTTTGCCTTCACAGTCACTTGTACACATGGGTTTTCCTAGAATAGCCACATATATACATGGATTTAATGCAAACAATTGCGTATGCCCTGATTTTTGCCTTTTGGGGGAATATTAAGTGTTGTTGGGTGATTTTGGATGATTGTTGAGTCTTCTTGGATGCTTTTGGAGTCTGTATACACCTCTGTTTCTGACCAGAGACGCTTTTTAGTTTAAATTTTTGAAAATGTTATTGTCATTTCATTTTGTATTTTTTGTTTTGGGATTGGTGCAGTAGGTCTCTTTGACCTTGGTGCTTTGCTTGGGTGTTGTCTGGTAGTGCTTGCAAGGTCTGAGGGTTGTAGAGTCATACTTTTGCTTTTTATCTCATTTAATTCAAAAAATACAAAAACATTTTCTTTTTGCATCATTATGCATTGTTTGCATTTTTCATTTGTATTGTATTTGCATTAGGTTTTCTTGGAAAGTATTAGTCAGATTTTCATATAGGAATGATTGCATATTTATTTGAAGGAAAATTTTTGCACTTCACGTAGTAGCATACCCTGTTCTTCATTTGACACAGTCCATTTGCATTGATTGTCAGGTGTGCGTTTTACTTCTTGTTGCATCATAACATCATTAGTTGCACGATCATTTTCCCTTTGTGCAATAAGCCAATTAAAATCAATGCATAATAAAATGAATTACACTCTTTTCTTTTATGGGTTGCACGAACAAGACTAGGTTTTAAGGTCTTGGAATAGTTCATTATGAGTAAATTCGCCAAGACCACTAAATGTTTAGTAAATTCGCCAAGACCACTAAATGAAACATTTATGTGTCTGTCCAGGTGAGAGTGTGAAATTCCTTTATATAATTAGTGTTCTCAGGATCCTCCTCTTACAAGGGAGTTAAGAATGAGGCAGTGTGAGCAGTTATGATTGGGATGACCCATGGTTGTAACTTAGTAGCACCGAAGATATTTCTAGGATTGTATTCATATCTGTGGGCTCTTTCGAGAGTTTCAGGATTTTCCACCCTTCCCATACAGTCAATCCTGCATGCGACTATCCGCCTAAGCATTGATTATATTAAGGTGACCTTAGTTTCCTTAACAAGGTTATCGAGGGGGTACTTTGCAAAGGTTATTCTACAGGTGTCCTAGTAGGTAGGGGTTGGACAACACAGTTGCTATAGGCATTGAAGCTGAGGGCCACTATAATTGGTTATGAACCTCTACTTGTTATGTATGGGGGTCTCAAGCCTCTCCTAGGTGAGACATACCAGCTTCATTCATGAGCTCACATATCCTACCCTTGTTTGCTTGCGATTTGGCTTTACATTTTATAGGTGTATGCTCTGTGCATGGTAGTTTTCCTAGGGTTTGTGTAATTAGATCGAGTCTTTTCATTTTTTGAGTCATTGTGGATTTGAGCACAGTACTTCACCGTTCTCGTTGTTTAGCAGGACTTCCACCTTCCATGTCTCCTCCTCCTTTGGGAGATAGAAATAGACAGTCCGGGCGGACTACTTCTCAATTTGATTCACACACTATGGGAGATCATGAGGATGAGATTCCAGAGATGTCTTCTCCACCTCACGAGGTTGGGGAGGAAGATCCTACTTCCGTATATGATCCTTCACCAAAAATACCTTCACAGTCTGGTTATGATCCCTCATTCACAGGTCGTCGGTATTGGTTACCACGTGACGAGACTCATTACGAACCCACAAGAACTAGGCATGTTCATTATGGCATGTCTAATATCCATGCACTCGATCCGGCACATCATGTCGAGTCGGAGGGCACTCCTATTCCTTTCCATGTGGAGATATTTCGGAGCACTAGTCACATTGCACCTTCCATCCCAGCGGTGGAATCAACCTCACATGTATGTCCTAGACCTAGTGTTAGTAATCATATGTGGATACCAGAACCGAGACAAGTGACCATTGGGAACACCACTTACATTCCTTCACATGTCCCTTCATCCTTGAACCCTACTCCTTTGAATGCATTTTTGACAACCCTTACTCCCCCTCATTCACATGGTCCTTCAGGCTGGAATATTGCTACTAGCCATGTTCGTGCTGCGACTACTCGCACGGTAGTATCTTAGAGTCAAGTACATCCTGTTGTGTCGAGAGGTCATATCCCTATTTCTGGATCATCTTATGGTCCATATCAAGGAGTTCCCCATATCCATAAATATGGACATTCTCATGGGACATCCCATGGAATACCTTATGGAGCTTCTCATGGACACTCTTATGAACCGCAGTATGGACAGAACTATCAACCCTATGGTTACGGGTATCAACAACCTGCTTACTCTTCCAATTATGGATTTGTAGCACCGCATAATCAAGGTACTCCACATCACAATGTTTCCATGCAGCCCTATAAGGGTCAAATGGGAGGAGGTTATTATGGCCAAGGCCATGGTATTTATAGCAATCAACCTTACATGAACCAGAACTATCAAGGAGCGTGGCATAGACCAGCTCAACCTAGGCTCCCTTTCCTCACAGCATTGAACTTACCTAAATTATCGAGACTTATGAATGATCCGGTATCTCATGACCTGGCCCGATCGGCCGTCCCTAACAATCCTCCTTCAAACATTCCCAAGTTCGAGGGTAAAGCTGGAGAAGATCCTAGTGAGCATGTCACTACTTTTCACCTTTGGTGCTCTTCCAATTCCTTACATGACGGTTCAATCCGTTTGAGGCTATTTCAACGCACCCTCACCAGGCCTGCATCGAAGTGGTATATAGAGTTACCAGGGGGGCATAAGTTTTATTTGATAACCTTGCCATGACTTTCCTCAATCACTTTCAGCTACCCGTATGTTACGATGTTGGTACCGAACTCTTGTCGACATTTCAACAAGACAAAGACACACATATCTTGAATCATATTCAAGAGTGGTGTAGACGGAAGTGGTCGATTAAAGCCTTTATACCAACAGAATTTCTCCTTGAGTAGCTCCTCAAGTTGTTGTTACCTTACATCGCAAAGGATGTTTCTACATCTGGAGTCCAAAATTAGGAATAAGCAATATTTAGGGCATAAGAGTTAGATTTGATCTATGCTCAATCCAGACTTTTTTATGATATTATACCTAATGCTCTGCGATCTAGTTTCGATCCCAAGATCAATCCTAGGCCACATGCCGATAGAATTGTGAGCTCTACAAGTATCAAACCTGTATATTTGGTTGTGAAACAAGTGAGCCAATTGTCAATCAATCAATCCACGTCAAGAAAATCCATGGCTTCATCTCAACCTACCCAATCGGCAAGTGTACTTTCTGTGCAATCGTCAGACTAGAAGGGAAACCAGCAACCTGGAAGGAATACGAAAAAAGGGAAGAATAATCATAAAGGTGGGAATAAGAACAAAAATGCTAATTATAATGACAAGAATGCTCGTAATGCTAGGGGGGACAAGCTGACTAAATGTAAGGTAAAGTTTTCTTGAAAGTTATGTAAGGGTGACCACCTCACTCACTTGTGGCCTCGTATGGAATATGCCTCGAGGTTCATAGCACAGGGCCCAGCCATGCTAACTAATCCTTTACCCAACAATCAAAATATGAACTCGAGGACCATTGATCCTCATTGTCCATTGGGTGGAGATCAAAATCTGTCGGAGGCCAATACTGGTCATGGTTGCATCAACATGATGTGCACTGCTAAGGTTGTGACTTGTATGAAGGATTATGATTCGTCACAACCGGACCTTGGAAAGGAACCCGCTCCACCCGAGAGCCCTTTGCATAGCCAAAAACCTATGGATAAACCTAAAGTTGGACCTCGCATTCCTAAGGGAGTCCTAAAGCGTTCAGGGCACAATATTAATGCCCGAGCCACCCAGAACTATTCTGTTGTCAAGGATTTGGGCCAAACTCCTTGTGCGATGTCCGCGCTTGAAGTACTTCAGACTTGTCCTCTGCAGAGGAGAGCCTTGCTTTATACTCTTGGGGTTAATGATGATAACTCTTCTTTCGTTATCAAATTTGCAACCATGGGAATACAGCCTCGCTTGCCTTACTACGTGTGTCTTTTGATTCATGTAGAGTGTCTTAATATGACCGTCAAAAGAACTATTATTGATTAAGGCACTTCTACTTCCATTATGTCTTTGTCATGTTGGAAGCGTTTGGGTTCTCCTGAGTTGTCTCAATACACTACTATGTTGACAACTTTCGATGGTAGATCATTTCGGCCACACGATATTCTTCCTTCTCTTAAAGTCCAATTGGGAAGGAAGACCATTGCGATCAAGCTTGAGGTGGTTGATGCACCCCTTGACTACAATATTTTGCTGCTCAGGAATTGGATGTATAGTATGCAATCCATAGCCTCTTCTCTCTTTCGAGTGGTATGCTTTCCATTTAATGGGAAGATCGTTACGATTGATCAAATGTCATTCTGTAATCCGAATGTTAATGCATCATCAGGCTCATTGGGAAATTCTATCTCGATTATTGATCATTCTCAGTTGGCAACTGGGAGTGTGGGTGTGGGTATGTATCCATCTCTTATGGGAATCTTTAGCTATCATGCGCCTGTTCTTATGATCGGATCTAGTTTTGGTGGTGTTGCTAGGGTTTTCACCCTAGCTTGTGCGAATGAGCACCTACTAAGGAATATGGATTCCTTAGTAGCAGTTCAATGATATATGGATTAAATAACGATAAACTGAAACGAAAACTAATTTAAATATGTTCTTGAAGCTAGAACAGTAAAAAGCAAATAACATGGAACAATACGGTGAAAAGTGAATAACATGAAGCAAAAACAGTAAATAATAAATAATGATTTGTATAGATGTTACCTCCGGTGT
>LPNX010082839.1:392733-467286 GCA_001517045.1 Pseudotsuga menziesii
GAGAGTGTGGTGATGGAAGAAAACATATAAATGGTCTCGAACTCTTGGGAAGAAGAAGAGTCCGGGGGGTGGATCTCCACAATGGGGAGTTGGGTTGTCTCAAGATCTAGATCTGAGGGGAGGACCTCCACAATGGTGAGGTTTTCCGTCTCCATTTCCGGATTGTTCATCTCAAAGAGAGCTATTCTGTACTTGGGGAGATCGGGACAGTGATGGGAGTAATGCCCGTAAACATCACATAAGGCACATGAGTAGTTAGTGCGTAGGGATTTGTCACGAGGCATAGGGGTTGGATCTAGATGGACAACTGGGATAGTGGGGTTGTCGTCGAGCATTTGCATGTATTCCTTTAATGCTGGTAAATGAGGACATAGGTGAGTCGCATGGCCCAACTCATCGCACAGCACGCATTTGGGAGGGGCACGGAACACAGGTGGCTTTTGGACTGTCTTAGGAGGTGGGACAGCAGTGTAAGGTTGGGGACCTCTTCCCCCAGTGGGTTTGGTAACAATAGGGGGTGGTTTTGCAGGGGTTGATGGGGTAGCGACACCGGGAGGTGGTGTCGCGGGGGTTGACGGGGTAGCGACACCGGGAGGTGGTCGATTAGTAGTGGCAATGGGTTGCACCGGTTGCAGGACGACATCTGGTGTCGGCGGAATAACTGGAGGCGAAAGGTACCAAACGGGTAATCCTAAGGTTAAACCAGGGAGGCTAAGGGTAGCCATGACTGGGGCACTAACCACTCCTGAGGGAGGGAAGAGGAAAGGTATGGTATGTATGGGTGTGGCACCAATGTGGCTAGGTACAAAAGGGGGTTGAGGTAACAATGGTGGTTGATTACTAGGGGTTCTCGTGTGGTAGGACAGAGTCAATAAGTCGGCCACTTCAGTAGTAGATGGCGGTGGTGGGAGAGACGGAAAAGTGGAGGTCATCGGTGTGTCTGAGTAAACTCCGGGCCCCACAGAAGAAACCAAGGAGGTGATGGCATCCGGAATAAGTTGTTCAACTATGGGGAGCATGGGCCCTATAGAAGAAACGGCTGTGTTGGGGTCACCCGAGGTAGTTTGTTCAATCATGCAGAGAACATTTTCGGGTGTCACGGCGGCCTTGGGATCGTAGTACGTGAGTTGGTCAACTTTGACCACGCGTCCCTCATGAGGGAACATCATGATGCGAAAAATGGTAGAAGCAACTGCCCGCATAGCATACATGTAGCTGCGGCCCAGTAAAAGGTTGTAGTCAAGCTGGGCATTGATAACCTCGATGTTTATCAGGACCATTTTACCAGCCAGCTGGATGGGGACATTGGTTAATAGGCCTTGTGGTTGAGCTGAACGGCCATCGTAGGCTCGCAACGCAGTGGAGGACGGTTGGAGAGGGGGGGATCCCATTTTCTGCCAGATGGAGATGGGCATGACACATGTAGAGGCACCTTCATCAATAATGCATCGATGGACGACAAAATTCCGAATGGAGACAGAAACTTGGAATGATAAATTGGAAGGTAGGCGGGGTTCGGATTGGTCCAAATCAAACGCCATTAACTGCGAATCATGTGGATCGATAGCCCCAATGGCCGAGAGTAAGTTCTTACGCTGCGAAAGGCAATTTCTTAATACTTCTAGCGCAGACATGGCTGCGGGAGATTGGGCTAAATCATCTACGATGTTGTAGTTTGACGCAGCCTGCGCATTGGGGTTGTTATTGATACGGAGAAGTGGGAAACGGGGTGCTTTGGGAGCTCCATCTAGTGGAGGTGGAGGTATACGTAACGGCTGATCGATGGGTTGAGCGTTAGTGGGGTTATTGGTGGGTGGTGCTTCCGGGGTGGAGCCATATTGGTTCCGTCGGGTCTGGAGGTTGACCTCATCAGAGGACATCATCAACAGATGGTGGGTACCTGAGTCAGACGGGGGTTGATCAGGAGCAGCATAAGTGATTGGTTGGATAGGCACAGTAGCTTGAGGGGGAGCCAATGGTTCAGTGTTCACTAAGCCTTGATTTGGTAAGGGGTTTTGTAACACCAAAGGTGGCTGCTGAGGTTGTGGGGGATTAGGTGGTGCTTGAGGAGCCGCCTGTCCTGGGTGCAATCTATCAGCAGCCAACAGTTGTTGAACTCGCTCCATAAGTGGACAAAAATGTGTGTAGTGGCCATAGACCCCGCAAACAGAACAAGGAAATTTGGTTCGCAAATTAGGGTTTTTAGCCTGCTTGGGCGGGCGATCAGGGTTTTGGTTGGGAGGGGCCGCGTTATGGTTAACGGGGGGATTAGGGTGTTGACCAGCTTGCTCGGTATGTTGGTTATTCCCACGGTTGCGACCTCTGCCGCGGTTTTGTTGGCCCTGGTTGCGTTGGTTGTTCTGGTTTTGCGACGGGTTTTCTTGGGCGTAAACCTGCCCTTGGGTAGTAGGTGGATTCTGAGTTTGCGCAGGTGCTGGAGCAGGCTGCGGTGGATAATATGGAGGTGGAGGCTGCACTGGCGCGGCTACTTGAGGGGGTTGTTGATAGTGCTGTGGAGCGGGGTGTGGATTTGCCACAGGGGCTGGCTGTGGCTGATAATAATGAGGTTGGGATTGTGGCGGCGCAAGAGCTGGTGCAGCCTGCTGGTGATAGTATGGCTGAGGTGCGACCGGGGAGGGGTAAGCGGAAGTCATATTTCCGAAACACTAAGGTGGACATGAGGGTCCATGGGTATGGTGTTGATGGGGAATGTGAGCGTACGAGTTGGTTGCTCCGGATTGTGATGTAGCCCGTGAAGGTTCAGGGCCAGGGGGAGGACGGGCTATGGAAAATGGCGGGGGCTGCGAGGAGAGACGGCCGATGATGCCATCGGCAGCGTGGGATGCCCCCGGCGCATCCTGATGTGGGGGATCGCCTCAAGGGGCGTCTGGTATGATGGTGTAAAGATAACCCGACTGGGCGTAAATGAGATCGAACTGCTGGGCTTTAAGGATAGCCTCTTCCTCCGACTGGGGTCGTTCGGCTGCCACATCCTTAGCAATGAGCGGAAGGAGGGACTTGAGAAACCAATCTAGGAAGATCCGGTCATCTAGTTTGATTTTGCATAGGCTACGGCGTCGTCGCCATTCATGGATGTGGTCCGTGATATGGGTGGCCGTGTTCTGTCTGCATGATAGGAGGATCTCGACGCCTGCGTCATAGCAGACAGGTAATTGGAAGAACTGGAGGAACGTCGAGGCCAGGGATGTAAAGGTGGTGTGGGTTCCGTGGGGTTGCTCGATATACCATTTGGCAGCCGATCCAGTGAAAGTGCGCTGTAATAAACGGAGGTGAATGGAGTCGTCTACTATGGAATTGGAGGAACACCATAGATGGAAAGACATGATACGGTTCTGTGGGTCCTCACCTACTTTACCCTCGAACTTAGGGATGTCAGAGGGGAGTTTGGTAGGCATGTGGGGCCACACAGGGTTGTGCCGGATGGGGTCATTGGTTAACCTGGCTAGGTCAGGTAGGTTGAGGCTAGCCATGTAGGGAAAGCTGGATGGAGGGTGTGACACAGTGGTGGGGTGGACCACGTTGGGGCCCACGCCCCCATGTGGAGGGGTAATGTGAGGGAAGTTACCCCCAAGTGGGGGAACTACGGTGGCATGAGAAGGTCCTGCGCCACCAAGGGTGGTAGGAGTTACTAATGGAGTGGGTATGGGTATTCCTGCTGTGGGAATAGGTACAGTGAGGGGAATGGTAGGTGGGCCTCCTGTAGAGGGTATACCCATGGTAGGTGTAGTAACTGGTATAGTGGCGGATGTACCACCGGTGGTCCCTATAATGAAGGGATTAGGATTGACGCCAGCCATGGGGCTAGTGGGGGTAGTGTAAAGAGTGTTCTCGGAATCTGGTGACTGAGTCCTATGCCGTTGACGAGTGGAGTCAAGTGACAAGGCTCGAGATCTACGGTGATGACGGGTGGTGTCAAGTGAACCGTGCTGTGGGGGCTCGCCTCTGAGGCGACGAGACTGTCTCGGAAAGTCAATGGTGACAAGTGATTTTCAAATATGTGGGTTGTGATGTCGAAACAACAACTCAAAAATCCTAATGCAACCGTGTGTGCAGAAGGAGAGCTCAAAAAATAAGGCACTCAGGCCCAAAAAACAACTCAAAACACCTAGTGTAACCGCGTGCTACGATAGGCGGAGTGTCAAAAAGGTGGTCAGAATACCAATAAGCAGTCGGTTTCCTAAAAAAGAAAAAATCGGTGGACTCGCTATACCAAGAGGAGGTAAGGGAGCATGCAAACACCTAACTAATAGTATTATGACTCAACTAAGTATATCCTCTGCAAGGTGATGAAATCCAAGTCAGACAATATAAATAGGAAAGTCAAGTGGCTAAAGTATCCCCCTACCGGGAGGGACACCGGGTACGCAAACCTAGAAGTATGGCAACTAAGATACCCCGTTCATGACACGTCCAGAAAGGTAAATCTGCCGCTTGGACCTTTAACCGCAATATTCCCTATACAGGGATATTCCGAGAACTGCGAAAGGTAGCCCTTCAGTTACTGAATGGAGTTCGGTATTCCACTCAGACCTCCGGAACCAATCTCACGACTTCAACCCTCCTAAGGGAGAGGCCCTCTGATAAACCGGTTGTGACCGTGTCAAAAAATACTAAGGGATTTTGGTTCCCTAATGGACAACAACTATGTCTCACGTGTAAATAACCGAGGGGTGTTATTGGAAGCCTATCCCCCCGATCCTACCTAACTACAAAATTCTTTTGTGTTCCTCAAATGAGGTTATAGTGTTGGTTGAGTTAAGTAGATTTTAGGTCTCACTTGAATTAGGGGATAGATTGTGTGCTGGTGAGATTATGAATCCAAAATAGTTACTCAATAATAATAATAATGTAGGAAAAACTTTAAAAAATTTAACCATGCGAATTTTTTTTAAACGAAATAAATAATGCTAAAATTTTTTTAAACGAATCTATGAACAAGGGACAGAAATGGCTGTAGGGTTGCAAGTGGAACAGGTGGCTGTGCAAGTGTAGGAAAAATGGAGGCGAAGTGGCTGGGTTTCGGCGCGGAAACAAAGGCAAAAAACAGTTCGCGGACCGCGGGTATGGGGTGGACTCGCGCGGTCGGACCGCGGGTTTGAAGGCAACAGTCGCACGCAGATCGCGGGTTTAAAGGAAACAGGCGTGGTCTAGGGCGCGGGTTTTTGGCTGATAGATGCGGTCGGATCGCGGCTGTGGGCTGAAAAAATGCGGTCAGGGCGCGACTGGGAAATATCAAAGACGCGTCCAGGACGCAGGAAAAAAGCCGATAGCGGCGGGCTGGTCGCGGGTTAGGGCCGGAAATGCACGGTCGGGCCGCGACTGCAGAAGAAAAAAGTGCGGTTTCTGGCGGCTGAAAACGACAGCCGAAAGTACAGTACGGAAAAATAAACTAAAAAAGACAGCGGAGTCGCCAAAACTGTTGCTAGGGTTTTCACCCTAGCTTGTGCGAATGAGCACCTACTAAGGAATATGGATTCCTTAGTAGCAGTTCAATGATATATGGATTAAATAACGATAAACTGAAACGAAAACTAATTTAAATACGTTCTTGAAGCTAGAACAGTAAAAAGCAAATAACATGGAACAATACGGTGAAAAGTGAATAACATGAAGCAAAAATAGTAAATAATAAATAATGATTTGTATAGATGTTACCTCTGGTGTGGAGGTTGGTGAAGTCCGTTGCGCTGGTCCGATGTCGGTGGCTTCGAGCTCCAAGCTGCCTCTTCCCTTTCTCCGGTGGTGGAAATGGGCCAAAAAGAGTTCTCAATGGAGACAATAGCTTAATGGTAAGCTAGGGTTTCAAGGATAATTTCGGCAGAGGGAGGATGCTTATGATAATGGATATGGAATAATGGGTCTCCATCACTTATTTATAAAACCATGTGGTTTAGGTCAGCTTTTTAGGGTTTTAGCTGTTTAGGGTTTCCTCTTTTCATTTTCCTCATTATTTTATATTTTTATTCCTTTTTGGATATTTTTGGAGGAAAAAAGGATTTTATAGCCTTTTGGAGGCATTTTAAGCTTTTTGGTGACCTTTTAGATGGTTTTATGGGTTTTTGACGGAGATATGGTAGGAAAGTGGACAAATGAGCCATGTAATGGGGTAGATGAGGTAGTTAACCATTTTTGGGTGTTAACAGGTGGGGCTTCATCCTCGTTGAATTCGGTGTCTTTTTGCACTACCCATTCAGAAGATCCTTGGATTATTCCTTCACAGAGTCCTTCGATTGGACCTATCGAAATGGATGTGCCGTTTCCTACAACGATGGTAGCATATCAAGAAAATATTGGTTAAGTTGCAGAGCCCAGTCCTTCCTCTTCGCGGATAGAGGAGGAGGACCCATATGTGCTTCCTACATGGGCAGTTGAGTCCTCTCATGCACATGATTGCCTCAATGATGTTTTTCTATTGGATGAAGCCATTATTGAGGCCATGTCTAGGGTTGAGCCACCTTGGGAAGAGTTACATCATCAATCATATTTTCTTCCTAAACTCGACCATATGGAGCATGATGAATTTAGGGAGATTTTTAGCGAGAATATTGGTAGTCCCGTGGTTCCATTGAGCTCTCTTGGTCATATGGCCGATGGGAACATGGCGAATTTATCACCTACTATTCCTATCAATATTTCTTGCAATCCTGGGAAAGTTGAGAATGTCTACATTGGGGCAAGTTGTTCCCTTGATGAGATCAAGGAGTATACCGAGCTATTTAAAGAGTTTTGTGACATATTTTGTTTGTTCATACAAGGAAATGCCAGGTATTGAACCTCGTATTGTTGAACATGAGATTAAGACTTATCCGAATGCAAAGCCGGGTTGACAATGTTTACGTGCGGTGAATGCTAGAAAAGCACCCACCATTAAGGTTGAGATAGAGAAACTGTTAAAAGCCGGTTTTATCTATCATGTTCCTCTGACGGAGTGGGTTTCAAATCCAGTTCCAGTTGATAAGAAGTAGGGATCGATCCATATATGCATTGATTTCCATGATTTAAATCGTGCTTGTCCTAAGGATAATTTTTCCACACCATTTATTGATCGTATTTTGGATGACTGTACTAGAAGCGAGGTATTGTCCTTCATGGACGGTTTTTTTAGATATAATCAGATCCAGGTCAAACTCGAGGATCAACATAAGACTACATTTATTTGTTTTTGGGGTACTTTTGCATATCAAAAGATTCCTTTCGGCCTTAAAAACGATGGAGATACATTTCAGTGGGCTATGACCTTAATTTTTCATGATCTCAAAAATATTATTGAAGTGTATTTGGATAACCTTGCTGCTCATTCTTGTTTGAGAGTGTGTCATCCATACCATTTGAGGTTAGTGTTCGAAACATGCCGCCATTACCAGGTTCAGTTAAATCCTCATAAGTGCATATTTTGCATGACTATAGGTCACTTGCTAGGGTTCATCGTATCCAAGGAAGGTATAAGAGTCGATCCCTTAAAGGTTGAGGCAATACTTCAATTGTCTCCCCCACGTAATATTAGACACTTGTAATGTTTGCAAGGCATGGAAAATTTCTTGCGAATATTCATAGTTAATTTTTCCAACTTGACTAAAGGCTTTATGCGTCTTTTAAAGAAGGACACTTTTTTTGCTGGGATGAGCGAGCCCAACAGTCCTTTGATGCTCTTAAGCAAGCCTTAGCATCAACCCCCATGCTTAGTCCACCTGAATATAGCCAGAATTTCTTTATTTATGTGGCCATGTCCATGGAGACAGTTGGTATGGTTTTGGTTCAGGAGGATGAGGAGCTCCACGAGCATGTCATATATTATTTGAGATGAAACCTTATTGATGCGGAAATCCATTATTCCCATGTGGAGAAGCTTCCCTTGGCCACCGTTCATATGGTTCAGAAATTGAGACATTACATTTTCCTTGGTTATAGCTCATATCAATCTATTTCAGTTTGTCCTCACTAGAAGGATGATTGGGGGGAAATACAATAAATGGATTGTTATTTTGTAAGAGTTCGATCTCGAATTCGTTTCTGTGAAATCGAAGAAATCATTGATCTTTGTGGAGCTCATATATGATTTTCCAAGTTTGGAGGAGGAATAGGTTTATGAGGATACATTTGTCGATGAGCATATTTTCCTTATCTTGACTTTGGACCCGTGGTATGGGGGTATCATTGTATATTTGCAAACGTTGAAGTTCCCTCCCCACCTTTCATAGGATGAGCGACAATGATTACGTCAGGTAGCTAATAACTACCTTATAGTGGATAACACTTTGTACCGCCACGGGGTAGATTTCATTTTGTGTCATTGTTTAACCCATGAGGAGGATAAGGTTGTGCTGAATGATTTCCATGGAGGGGCATGTGGTGGTCATTTATATAGGCTGTCTACATCCCAAAAAATCTTGAGAGCAGGATATTTTTGGCTGTCGATCTTCAAATATTGTGTTAATGTGGTCAAGAAGTGTCACCCTTTCCAGGTGTTTGCAATCAATATGTGCTCGCATCTAGCCCCATTACATCCTGTTGTCACTGCTGGTCCCTTCACCAAGTGGGGGCTTGACTTTATGGATTGCAACCCAGCTTTGGCTAGGGGGCATCATCACATTATAGTGGTTGTCGATTATTTCACAAAATGGGTAGAGGCTATGCCCACGGTTAAATCCAATGGTGATATAGCCACGCATTTCATTTTCAACCAAATTATTACTCAGTTTGGCATTCTAAAAGAGCTTGTCGCTGACCATGGTAGGCACTTTCAGAATAAAATGATGGAAGAGTTGGCTTCAAATTTAGGGTATAAGCAGGAGCACTCCTCTTCTTATTACCCTCAGGTGAATGGACAGGTTGAAGTAATGAATAAATCACTTAAGTCCATTCTCCAACGAGCCATCGCACAAAGTAAGACGAATTGGCATATCATGTTATATCCTACTTTGTGGTCCTATAGAACCACGGTTAATACTGCCACCAGTTTCTCTCCATATAAGATTGTACATGGGGTGGAGTCTGTCTTTCCAGTTGAATGCGAACTCCCTTCTCTGAAGCTAACTATAGAGATTTTATCAAACACTTCCACATTGGAAGAATGTTTGGTCCACTTAGAGCAGCTTGATGAGCAGTGCTGAGATGCCTTAGTGGCTCTAGAAGTAAATAAGCATCGCGTCAAGGTCCAATATGACAAGTCTGTCCATCCAAGGAAGTTTAGTGAAGGTGATTTGGTCCTTTTGTGGGATCAAGCTAAAGAACCCTTGGGGGAAGGGAATTTTAATCCCATGTGGCATGGTCCTTACATGATCAAATGTGTGTTCGATAAGGGTGCCTATGATCTAGTGGATTATGAAGGGACAACCCTCATGGAGCCTAGAAATGGGCTCTATCTTAAAAAATACTATGCATGATCTTCAGCCAGGGCTAATTGTTGTATATTGTTGTACAATTTTTGAATTGCATAGCTAGGTTTACTTATGGTGATCAGGTTTGTTGATTAGCTTCTGTTTCTTATGGAAGATGTCGATGGATTCTTTCGTTTACATAGGATTCACCGATGGTGCTAGCCATCACACTCAAAATTCAGCTTCGACTACTTGGGTGATTTATACTCCTATGGGTCAAGTATTGTCTTCAGGAGGCGTATGTTTACAGCCTTCTTCAAACAATACTACTGAATATAGTGTCGTTATTGAGTTATTGTGTGATGCCATTTCACATGGTGTTCTCTCTCTTGAGGTATGTCTTGATTTGTAGTTAGTGGTTTCACAGCTTAATGGCTCATATCGTATTAGGAATCCGATATTATTACGAAGATTCTTACATGTGAGATTACTAGAAGGACAATTTGAGAATATAACATACATTCATGTTTCAAGAATTTTTAATCAAGTTGCTGACTCATATGATAACTATGTGTTAGATTGGAATTTGTTTCATAGACCATAAGCATATCACAAACATACATTTTTGCACACATGTAAATAAATAAAATCGATCATCATAAAAGTTTTTTCATTAATATCCAAAAAGTGACGTCATAATACATAAGTGTCATAATACAAAATTTGGGCTTCTAAGCCACCAAAATATAATACACGGTCGTACAAAAAGAAATACTCTCAGATCTCTAATCTTGAGGAGGAAGGGGGTTCTGATCATGGTAGCACACTACGGCTCTAGCTAGCCATCAGAATAATCTGACCCATGCTCATGGTACACCAACCACCTGGCACTACATAGCCTTAGGCAAGTCCTCGACTTGCGCCATGGGTACCCTATGTGTCAAGCGTACGAATTTTGTGTGAATGCTTTGGAGTGTCCACTCCACATCTGCACCCATGATATTGTCTCCTCCTCCCCTTTGTTAATGATGAGGGAAACCATCCAGTTGTCGTGGTCCTACATCTGTATACACAAGATAGATTGTCACTATGTGTCGTCACACCAAAACATGTCTTTTAAGTCAATATATCAAAAAACAAAAAACAAAATTAATAATTCAAAAACTTAAAAAGTGGGTTTGGGATTCATTACCTATGTCGCCATATGCCACTCCTGGTGGTAGGGCCATGTCTGGATCTCCATGAAATTCTATCCCTGCATAGGGGTAGTAATCTATGGTGATGATCTACCTCCGCCACCATAAAAAGAAGTCTGCTGGATAGGGGTTAGCCACCCTACCTCCGCCCAGTCTGCACATAAAATTTTCCCAACGTCATTGGGATGGATCTCAAACTCCGTGTGGAGGAATTTCGACTCTAGGGCTTAGCCCTGGTACCTGCTCAAAGAAGAATGTGCTCACTATGATGTCGAAACTGAAGCTCCGCACCCTATCCATTTTGTAGTCACTGAATTGTTCTTTCATATTGCTCAACATCGCAGTGCTCAAGTCATACATTATGGGTCTCATACACTCCACTGCATAGAACATCAGTGGCCGAGAGGCCTAATGGAGTTAAACTAATCCATCTATCCTACCTAATACCAATAGTATGGCCTTCAGTTCCATAACTTGGATAGAGTTTGTCAGGATTTAACTCCCAACCTTTTCCATGTTCGGAAAGCAGTACATCGCTATGTACTCATCAATAGTCAATCCACCTCCTGGCCCACAAGATCGGAGATTTACCACCTCTCCTCGTCGAGATAAACCAGTGATAAAGTATATGTCCTCAACTTAAATGTTGAGCGACATCCCATCAATGTGAAAATACTCAGAGTTTGGATCCCAGTAATCCACTAGTAGCTGGAGAAGTATTGGTTTGGGGCTCAGGCTGCCAAGACACCAAAACTTATACAAACCACATGCTCGTAATGCTTGTTGGGCCATAAAATCACCTTGCACGACCTCTTCTACATCACCATGTTCTCTCTCCCTCCACTGTAACACCATCCTGCATAAAAAACTAGAGTTTTGATTAGCATTTGCCTTTGAAAATCTTGTTTGTGGCCTCATACGCGTCTGTTTGCAAAACAGTCGTGTATGTACGCGGGTTTGGGTGTTTTTTCCACATATGGCAAGCCCTATATGTGGAAAAAAACCCAATTTCCACGTGGGCTGAAATGCACAACTTGGGATGGCCTAAAAAACTGATTGGACCATGAAAACTTAAAAATATTACATGAAATAGGAAGAGGAGGAAATGAGAAGTTACCTGGATCAAACGGGGTCAAATTTTGTTGGATGATGCTCATGGAATTCACGTCGGAAGTTTTGAGCTCAAATGGGTAAAAATTTCAAACGGTATGGAATTTTTAAATTTTTTACTATTTATAGAAATTTTTTGAAATTTTTTACCCAGTTTCTATAGTTTTTGACCATTTCTGACCGTTTTGGACCATTTTGAACTAATTTAATAATGTAGGAGTCCGTTTTGAGCACAGTTTGACTGTGATTTTGACTCGTTCATGCCTATTTTAAGTATTATGTCTAAATTGGCATATAGGTTAGGTTTCACATCCTTTTGCACTTTGCATGACCTTATGACCATTTCATTATAACCTTAGGTACAAACCCATTCTATCTTGTCACGAAACCTTCTTGTTACTTTTAGAAGTGACATGATGTAAATGGTAGAGCTTGACCATACATGGGTACTCTAGTTAGCTCATGTTTTTCATTTAGTTCCCATGCTGACATTTTTCCTTTAGGGTGGGGGAGTCATTTGTATAGTATCACAATGACTTTGAGCAAAAGCTTCATACTCCTCTTGATCTTTTGCTAGCCTTTTACCCAGGACTCCCTTAGGTCAAGTTGTAATTGCATTATCATGAGTTTTGCTCGCCTTGTTGAGCCTTATGCCAGCTTCCCTAACTTTGATTATCAGCCATATAGCCTGAGCTTCTCTCATGTCTATCCATGCAGAGCCATTTTATATATCTTTTGTAGCTTGATTCCCCATTTTTTACCGAGAGGGGACTTTCCCCCAAGTGTCGTTATCCTACACATGTTTCCTTGCATTGAGCATAGGTATGTTCTGTTGCTGGGAACTAGTTTGTTTTCTCCTTGACACTTGTCTCCTCCTAGATTTGTAACTATAAAGCACTTTTATTCTTTTTCAAGCTGTTCAAAATATTTGAAAAAGTCCACAAAAAAATCAAAAAACCAAAAAGCCGGACAGGAAAATATGTTATCTTTGGTAGCAGTCGAGCCGTGTTTCCTTCGAACAGAGCACTATATATCACATCCATTGGTTGGGTTAATAGTTTGACTTTAGGATTTATACACATTTTTCTGAGTTTATCTCCACCGACTGGTTAAGCTTCCAATCCCTATGGAGCCTCTGTCGATGCATCCTGTGTCACAGAGATGTTCCAGTTTTGTATATTGAGTCTATGCTACCTACATCCAGTCACCATTCACCTTTATTGTCTTGTTCGAAGGAAGTTGAAGCCTAAGTCGGCCATTCCTTACTTTTCTTGACTTTGCATGTCAGCCATTCCCGGTACTTGTCCTAGTTCGAGCACATTATGATCAAGTCCTTCCACATTATACAGCTTTGCTGAGTACCTCGTCTTGGATGATGGGGGATTCCTTAATTCCCTCCTTCCAATAGATTTCATCCCATCTAATTTAGATCACTTATTCTGGGATAGGAGTCTAGAGTCATTTGAGTTCCTTGAGACTTATAGTCATCAGTGGTAGGTTCTCTCACCATCGACAATTTCAGGAATACATCAATGTCCCCTGATTAATGGATTCTTTCAAGTGTTTGACCTCAACACATTTATTCACACTTGTTAGATTTCACTCTGGTACCTTGATTCCCATTTTCATTATTGGTGGCTGATCTCACGTCTGTTAACGGTATACATCAATGACCAATAATCAGATGATGGACTACTATGTTTGACCTCGACACCTCTATTCACAAAGTAGGACATGTATTCATAGCATTTTGTGTAGAAGACTTTCCAGATTGGTGGCATTTCATATATGTTACCTTCTTGATTGTGCCAGTGTTCATGTTATTTCATCTCTCGTGACTTGATTCCAGTGTATGTCAGATATCTTCAGCCATTATGGAGATCTTGATCCATTGTATATCTTCAGATTTCATGGAAATCATGATCCTTTGTATATCTTCATCATGGAAACTCTGATATATCTATATTGTACGTGGCAATGACCACACATGTCATATTTTGTATCATGCCTATTCATGGCCATTGTACTCTTATGTATCTTGGACTGCTATATGTATTTGCAGTCTTATGCAAAGATATTTGTACTATATTGTTGGATCGCTGGTTCTTCCACCTAGTTCTTCATCACTCTACTTCTGGGATGGAATTATAATGTATTTCGGCCATTGTATCACCCTTTTGACCTCACACATTAGGGGGCATCTGTTATGGCTGGTTTTACCAGACATGGAAGATCACATATGTATGGCCTTCTCTATCCCTTTGCAGACTCTTTGGACCCCATGGACCATTTTTGTACCTTTGATGTTTCTAAGATCATCCCTAAAAACACATGTTATTTGCTATACGCAACTTTTAAACCCTTTCTCGGGTATACATGTGGATATAACCCGTAAACCCGCGTACATCGGGATGTGTGCAAAAGGCCAAATATTTTTGGAGTTTTCCTTGATGTGGATCCAATTCACTTGTCTCCTGGCCTTCCATATGCCTCGAGATCGCTCGGATTTGACCTTCCATTACCCCATTGAAGCACTATATAAGGAACCCTCTGGATACATTGAAGAAGAGGAATTGAAGAACAAGAAAACTATAGTCCATTGTTTTGGTAGCTTGCTTATACTTGATTCTACATCCCTTTATCCCTTGGAGCACTTGGTGTTCTTCCCAAGCTTGCTTTTGCTTGGGAGCTTGCTATCAAGAGATGGATGATTGAGGTGGTGGAGACGCAAGTGGAGGACTCAGTTTCTTCGATTCACAGACGTGCTGATAGAGGTCGTCTTTCATGTAATATCTGATTTATATTAATAGAAATATTTTTTCCTGTCCAATGATGTGCATTTAAATAAATATTGAATCCATGGATGCTTTTAATTGCTTATACATTATTGATTATATATGCTAGAGTAGGTCTAACACCATTATATAGCATGCTTATCTTGTTTGTTGTTGTTGAGAGAGAAAATTGTTAACACAAGTGGGATTGGAAAAGCTCAACGGGGATCTACATCAACCATTTGGAATAAGGTATGTTTCGAGATCCTTTAGTGTTAAATGTTTTATTTCTCTTTCATATTGGGAAGGGATTGATTTCTACGGTTACTCTATCTGTTGTGGTACACCCCAAGCCATAAGAAGTTTTCTCCATAACAATATGCATCTATATATCATCATAAAGTTAGACTTAAATGGGGGTATCAGAATATAATAAACCCACTCACAACTTAGAATAAAATATTTAATCAATTTTGATTAATTTCCTACCCACTAGCCTAGATAGTTGGCATCCACTTGCACTACAAAGTCAACACTTTCCATATATACCCTAGGAACGCTTTGATCCTGATTCTGGGTTGATCTTGACCACTTTATTGAGTCCTAGAATTAGTAACCATCTTTTCCTATAGATTCTGCCTTATTCTTCTTTTATCCATCTTTTCTGTGGATAAGGTAAAGCTAGCTATCTAGGAAACCGATATCTTCTGCTTCCAAGCCATCCTCCTTGACTTTCTCTCCATTTTCCAATATTAGCATGTTTTTCCATCAATCTTAATAACCCACTCATTATTTTTCTAATTTGTGAGGTACTTGACTAATTTGGGAAGTGCTTTAGCCACCTATGGGGATTTATCATATTTAGTAAGTCTACCTTTCTGAGCTTGATGAGTTGTCTCGAATACAACTCAATTTTACCTATGAGGATGTATTATTTATGTACACTATTATTCATAATTATTCAATGGAAGGATACACTCCAATATTCATCTCTTCATTCATGTGATTCAGTCTCTTTTCTTCTCTCTATTTTTCATGTGTATGCTTGTGAAAATTATCTTAGTAGCAAGATCTATTTCTAGTGCTTCTTCTTAGCATATTTGCTCATAGAATTGGAGTTATTATTTCTATAATGCATGTAGACAACAAGTTGGTGCTTGTACAAAGGAATTGGTGTTCATGCCAAATCAAAGTATGGAAATTTTGTAAGTAGGTTCTCACACCGTTATTGGATATTGGTGTTTCACAACATTCCATGTAATAAAAGATTTTATGTATATACAATTTCTTTAAAATACTTTGTGCATAGGGTTTTTCAATACTATTGATTTTTTTGGTATTGATGTATGATTTATAAAGTGAAAAGTTGTTCAGCTTGTTAAAGTTGCCATTGATATTGGTTCACCCTGCACTCTCTCAGTACCAATTAAAGTCTAACGTTTGTAGCTGCTATAGCAACCATTATTGTTGTTGTTGTGTGGCCATCCATTCATAATAAAATACCATAGTGATAGCTTCTCTCATATTGTGCCAAATTCGAGTTGTTATTTATTCTATGTATGGAGCTTTAATTGTGGTTTTGAAACCTCAGATCTATGTGTGTAAAAATATTATAAAAACACAAAAAATATTTGCTCCTTCGAATATGGTACATTACACTCCTTTTGAACATATTATTCAAGTTTTCCAACTGGGGAGTCTTATGCAGGAGCATCCGTGGTGTAGCGAATTATCTTCCCATCTTAGTTCTTTCTAATATGTCTATGTTTCTTACATCTTATTTCGTAGATGTTATGTGTTACATGTGTTTCTACATAAATTGCTTCAACAATTATATGTAAAAGAGATAACTTATAACAACTTTTTCAATGAAAGAGGCTTGCCATGGCCACACTCAATACTTGTTGTTGAAGTCTTTGTGCAATGTATGGGGTTCGAAATGGGCACCATTGCAACTATATAAGGGACTTGTCACATTTGAACCTCATGTTACATATTGATGGAGCCATTTTTGGTTGCAAAAACCTATGTTACTGCATTGAATGGTTGGATTTGCTCAACTTCCAATTGTTGTACATAAGAGTATATGCTCACACTTAAAGAGGACACTGTGTGTCTATGAGGAAAAGCTTTAGGTTGAGGTTGTGGTTGTGGCACTAGGTGAACAAATTCTTGGCAATTATCTGCAACATCATCGAGGTTATACATCTATAGAGACAATATCTGCAACATCATCAAGGTTATACATCTATACGTCATAGGAAGTTTTCAACATTTATTAGAAACTGGAACAGTTACTCTTCAATGTCTTCATCTTCTGCATCGCATAATCACTTGATCCTTTTGCAACAATGCTTCGACCTTTCGATCCTTCATAGCAACACTTCGATCTTTTGATCCTTTGCAGTAGTACTTCAATCTTCTGATTCTTGCAACAACACTTTGATCTTCTGATCCTTTGCAGAAACACTTTGATCTTCTTGATCCTTTACAGTAGCACTTCAATCTTCCAATCCTTTGCAGTGACACTTCGATCTTCTCGATCCTTTGCAGCAGCACTTTGATCCTTTCAATCCTTTGCAGCAGTACTTCGATCCTTTCGATCCTTTGTAGCAGCACTTCGATCATTTTGCAGCAACACTTTGATCCTTTCGATCCTTTACAGCAGCACACTGATCCTTTGCAGCCGCACTTCAATATACTTTATCCTTTGTCGTCGTACTTTGATCTACTTAATCCTTTGCCGTCATACTTCGATATACTTGATCATTTGCCTCCACGCTACCTGCAGTACACATGATCTATTTGTTATATGATCAATCTTGACCACTTTAGGACATAAGTCCAAGGATGATGTAATCCTCGATTAGCATGATCCATGATATTGATCAACTGAATCATCTACAACTAAATGTAGATCTCGACCTTACTTGGTGTAGACCCTATCATCCACGAGGACTCATCGTAGACCATCCATACCACTGAGTTTAGGACCACTCCCAAGTGAGTGTTACACTACGGTATCTACACTCATGTGTAGTTATACTCTACCATGTAAGAGTATTATCGACGAAGTAGGTCTCGACCGCATTCAAAATGTCGGCCCTCATCTAATGTGTTGAATGCGTGCATGAAATGTAACTGCTTCCGTTGTATATTGCATGTTTTACAAATGTGTATGTTTTTAAATTCAATGCATTTTATATTACATTATGGGGCTTAGATTGTCCGGATTGATAGCAGCATAGTCGCGTCCTCTCTCTGGTAGAAGGGTGGGGACGTGACATGGTTAGTTTTGGTCTTCTAGGGTTTTCAAGCATGAAACCCTAATCTTCAATAGTTGTAGCTGATCGAGATTTATGTGGGAACGAAATGAAATAACAGAGATATCATCATAAACACAGACATTTTGCAAAGACAATAGAGATACAATAAACACATATTCTATTAAATGGCGGAAATAGAACAGACTGTAATATAATAGCTAGGATGATGGTCGCTATCTCTAAGAAGAGATGTGACTGCTACACTCATCTATGCAAAGATGAATACAAAGTGAGGCCAAATAGGCCTATTTATAATAAGGACGAGGGCGAGAACCTCAAAAGTCCAAAACATGACCCTAGAAAATGAATCGCCATAAAGTTTGCGGCCCCAAGGCGGTAAGTTGAATAGTGAACTCCCCGAGGTCATAACTTTTGCATACTATCTCTGATTTGGGCACTCATAACTCGTTGGAAATATCTATCTGAGATTTACAACTTTAGATTGTGACCAATTTCATAATGTTGTGATGAATTTGAGAATTTGACCTTGATTTAATTAAAGAAATCGAAGATTATGGAAATATCTTTATTTTAACCTGTGTTGTGTATTTATCATCATCGACTTAAATTTACGATTGTAGCTACCATTCTACTATTATAGATATCTGATATTTTCCGTTATGTAATTTCTACGCAGGATTATGTATAGTTTCTACAGAGGATTAGTTCCTCTACGCCATTCCTTCATCGAAAAATAATACAGAGGATAGCTAACTGATTTCTTATATATTATTTTCTTAATGCTTACATAAATACCTTTAGTTTGTAACTAAAGTGATAACGTTGCTTTAATAATCCGGAATAGTTATCTTCTTGTGCTGATCCATTGCCGCCACCTTGGAACCTAATGAAAGTTGTTTCCATTGACAAAAGTTTCCTTTCTGGCTTACACACGTGCGAGCAATTTCTCGCGAATCGCGAGTCTCCTTAAAAAGTTTTGTAGGCATAAACTTGCAGGCCTGGAATTTGACGTTCCACAGAACGTTTTTTTTCATTTTTATTACAACGTAGTTTACATGTAATTTTTTTATAAACATGGAATTTGACGTTCCACAGAACGTTTTTTTTTCATTTTTATTACAACGTAGTTTACATGTAATTTTTTTATAAACATGGAATTTGACGTTTCACAGAAAGTGTTTTTCATTTTTACACGTATTTGATAATGTAATTTTTTTTTATAAACATGTCAAAGGTGTAAAGATATTTCTTTTATGATTTTAGATCAAATTTTCTATCCTCCTCACTGAAGAAAATATATAACCAAGAATTTTCTATAATTAAAGAAATATCACAATTAAGTTATTATATTTTATATTTTAGATATAATAGTTGTAAGTTAGTTATATGAATGAATGAATTAAGGTGTTATTGCTATTTGAGTAAATTAGGTTAGGTGAAATAATTTTAAGTTTTGAGTTTTTAATTTGTTTGCTAAAAAACAAAACAAAAAATATGAATCAATTAAATTTTTTTTTATCTTTATTTAAAATTTTAAAACTAATTATAAAAATAATAAATATTTTAATATATAAATGAAAATTAAAATAAATAAATCATTTATCATTTAATTATTATATTTAAATAATTTTGTTAAATTTATTGCTTTATAATTTAGTGTAATTTAACAAATGAATGATTATAAATAAGTTTAAAAAGTTTAGAAAAGAAGACATTAAAAAGAATGATAACGTTCCATACAAATTATATTATAGAATCAATTAACTTAATGAAATTGGAATAGTGATATGGTACAAGATAGTACACATGGTACAAATAATTAATATATTTTTTATGTTTCTCTTGAGTGCGGCCTTTTCTATGTAGTGTGTATTTATTAATATTTTAGCGCTATATGCATCCATGACTTTGCGCAAGAGCTTCATACTCTTCTTGATCTTTTGCTGGACTTTTCCCCAGGACTCCCTTAGGTCAAGTTGTAATTGCATTATCATGAGTTTTGCTTGCCTTGTTGAGCCTTATGCCAGCTTCCCTGACTTTTATTATCAGTCATATAGCCCGATCTTGTCTCATGTCTATCCATGCAAAGCCATTTTATATATCTTTTGCAGCTTGATTCCCCAATTTTTTACCAGGAGGGGACTTTCCCTCGAGCGTCGTTATTCTACAAATGTTTCCTTGCATTGAGCATAGGTATGTTCTGCTACTGGGAACTAGTTTGTTTTCTCCTTGGCACTCGTCTCCTCCTAGATTTGTAACTATAAAGAACTTTTATTCTTTTTCAAGATTTTCAAAATATTTGAAAAAGTCCACAAAATAATCAAAAAACCAAAAAGACGGACAGGAAAAGATGTTATCTTTGGCAGCAGTCAAGCCGTGTTGCCTTCGAATAGAGCACTATATATCACATCCATTGGTTGGGTTAATAGTTTGACTTTAGGAGCTATACTCATTTTTCTGAGTTTATCTCCACCGACTGGTTAAGCTTCCAATCCCTATAGAGCCACTATCGATGCCTCCTGTGTCGCAGAGATGTCCCAGTTTTGTATATTGAGTCTATGTTGCCTACATTCAGTCACCATTTGCCTTTATTCTCTTGTTCGAAGGAAGTTGAAGCCTGAGTCGGCCATTCCCTAGTTTTCTTGACTTTGTATGTCAGCCATTCCCGGTACTTGTCCTGGTTCGAGCACATTTTGATTGAGTCCTTCCACATTATACAGCTTTGCTGAGTACCTCATGTTGGATGATGGGGGATTCCTTAATTCCCTCCTTCCAGCAGATTTCATCCCATCTAATTTAGATAATTTATTCTGGGATAGGAGTCTAGAGTCATTTGAGTTCCTTGAGACTTACAGTCATCAGTGGTAGGTTCTCTCGCCATCGACAATTTTGGGAATACATCAATGTCCCTTGATCGATGGATTCTTTCAAGTGTTCGACCTCAACACATTTATTCACACTTGTTATATTGCACTCTAGTACTTTGATTCCCATTTTCATTATCGGTGGGTGATCTCACGTCTGTTAACGGTATACATCAATGACCGGTAATCAGACGATGGACTACTATGTTTGACCTCGACACCTCTATTCACATAGTAGGACATGTACTCGTAGCGTTTTGTGTAGAATACTTTCCAGATTGGTGGCATTTCATATATGTTACCTCCTTGATCTTGCCAGTGTTCATGATATTTCAGCTCTCATGACTTGATTCCAATGTATGTTAGATATCTTCAGCCATTATGGAGATCTTGATCCATTGTATATCTTTAGCTTTCATGGAGATCATGATCCTTTGTATATCTTCATCATGGAGATTTTGATATATCTATATTGTACGTGGCGATGACCACACATGTCATATTTTGTATCATGCATATTCATGGCCATTGTACTCTTATGTATCTTGGACTGCTGTATGTATTTGCAGTCATATGCAAAGATATTTGTACTCTCTTGTTGGATGGCTAGTTATTCCTCCTTATTCTTCATCACTCCACTTATGGGATGGACTTATAATGTATTTTGACCATCGTATCACCCTTTTGACCTCACACATTAGGGGGCATCTGTTATAGCTGATTTTACCAGACATGGCAGATCACATATATATGTTTTTCTCTGTCCCTTTGCAGACTCTTTGGAACCCATGGACCATTTTTGTACCTTTGATGTTTCCAATATCATCCCTAAAAACACCTGTTATTTTCTATACGCAACTTTTAAACCCTTTCTCGGGTATACATGTGGATATAACCCATAAACCCGCATACATCATGAGGTGTGCAAAAGGCCAAATATTTTTGGAGTTTTCCTTGATGTGGATCTGAGTCAATTGTCTCCTGGCCTTCCATATGCCTAGAAATCGCTCGGATTTGACCTTCCATTACCCCATTGAAGCACTATATAAGGAACCCTCTGGATACATTGAAGAAGAGGAATTGAAGAGCAAGAAAACTATAGTCCATTGTTGTCATAGCTTGCTTATACTTGAGTCTGCATCCCTTTGTCCCTTGGAGCACTTGGTGTTCTTCTCAAGCTTGCATTTTCTTGTGAGCTTGCTATCAAGAGATGGAGGATTGAGGTGGTGGAGGCCCAGGTGGAGGACTCAGTTTCTCTGGTTCGCAGACGTGCCGATAGAGGTTGTCTTTCATGTAATCTTTGATTTATATTCATAGAAATATTTTTTTCCTGTCCAATGATGTGTATTTAAATAAATATTGAATCCATGGATGCTTTTAATTGCTTATACATTATTGATTATATATGCTAGAGTAGGTCTAACACCATTATATAGCATGCTTGTCTTNTGGGATTAGAAAAGCTCAAAGGGGATCTACATCAACCATTCAAAAAAAAGGTATGTTTCGAGATCCTTTGGTGTTTTATTTCTCTTGCATATTGGGAAGGGATTGATTTCTACAGTTACTCTGTCTGTTATAGTACACCCTAAGTCATAAAAGGTTTTCTCCATAACAATATGCATCTATATATCATCATAAAGTTAGACTTAAAGGGGGGTATCAGAATATAATAAGCCCACTCACAACTTAGAATAAAATATTTAATCAATTTTGATTAATTTCCTACCCACTAACCTAGATAGTTGGCATCCACTTGCACTACAAAGTCAACACTTTCCATATATACCCTAGGAACGCTTTGATCCTAATTCTGGATTGATCTTGACCACTTTATTGAGTCCTAGAATTAGTAACCACCTTTTCCTGTATATTTCGCCTTTTTCTTCTTTTATCCATCTTTTCTGTGGATAAGGTAAAGCTAGCTATCTAGGAAACCGATATCTTTTGTTTCCAACCCATCCTCTTTGACTTTCTCTCCATTTTCCAAGATTAGCATGTTTTTCCATCAGTCTTAATAACCCACTCATTATTTTTCTACTTTGTGAGGTACTTGACTAATTTGGGAAGTGCTTCAGCCACCCATGGGGATTTATCATATTTAGTAATTCTACCTTTCTAAGCTTAATGAGTTGTCTCGAATACAACTCAATTTTACCTATGAGGGATGTATTATTTATGTACACTATTATTCATAATTATTCAATGGAAGGATACACTCCAATATTCATCTGTTCATTCATGTGATTCAGTCTCTTTTCTTCTCTCTATTTTTTATGTGTATGCTTGTGAGAATTATCTTAGTAGCAAGATCTATTTCCAGTGCTTCTTCTTAGCATATTTTCTCATAGAATTGGAGCTATTATTTCTACAATGCATGTAGACAACAAGTTGGTGCTTGCACAAAGGAATTGGTGTTCATGCCAAATCAAAGTATGCAAATTTTGTAAGTAGTTTCTCACACCGTTATTGGAGATTGGTGTCTCACAACATTCCATGTAATAAAATATTTTATGTATATACAGTTTCTTTAAAATACTTTGTGCATCGTGTTTTTCAATGCTATTGATTTCTTTGGTATCGATGCATGATTTATAAAGTGAAAAGTTGTTCAGCTTGTTAAAGTTTCCATTGATATTGGTTCACCCCTCACTCTCTCAGTACCAATTAAAGTCTAGCGTTTGCAGCTACTATAGCAACCATTATTGTTGTTGTTGTGTGGCCATCCATCCATAATAAAATACCATAGTGATAGCTTCTCTCATATTGTGCCAAATTCGAGTTGTTGTTTATTCTATGTATGGAGCTTTAATTGTGGTTGTGAAACCTCAGATCTGTGTGTGTAAAAATATTATAAAAGCACAAAAAATATTTGCTCCTTCGAATATGGTACATTACACACCTTTTGAACATATTATTCAAGTTTTCCAACTAGGGAGTCTTATGCAGGAGCATCCGTGGTGTAGCGAATTATATTCCCATCTTAGTTCTTTCTAATATCTCTGTGTTGCTTACATCTTATTTCATAGATGTTATGTGTTACATGTGTTTCTACATAAATTTCTTCAACAATTATATGTAAAAGAGATAACTTATAACAACTTTTTCAATGAAAGAGGCTCATCATGGCCACACTCAATACTTGTTGTTGAAGTCTTTGTGCAATGCATGGGGTTCAAAATGGGCACCATTGCAACTATATAAGGGACTTGTCGCATTTGAACCTCATCTTACATATTGATGGAACCATTTTTGGTTGCAAAAACCTATGTTACTGCATTGAATGGTTGGAGTTGCTCAACTTCCAATTGTTGTACATAAGAGTATATGCTCACACTTAAAGAGGACACTGTGTGTCTATGAGGAAAATCTTTAGGTTGAGGTTGTGGTTGTGGCACTAGGTGAACAAATTCTTGGCAATTATCTACAACATCTGCAACATCATCGAGGTTATACATCTATAGAGACAATATCTGCAACATCATCGAGGTTATACATCTATACGTCATAGGAAGTTTTCAACATTTATTAGTAACTGGAACAGTTACTCTTCAATGTCTTCATCTTTTGCATCACACAATCACTTGATCATTTTGCAGCAACACTTTGATCTTTCGATCCTTCATAGCAGCACTTCGATCTTTTGATCCTTTGTAGTAGTACTTCGATATTCTAATTCTTGCAACAACGCTTTGATCTTCTGATCATTTGCAGAAACACTTTGATCTTCTCGATCCTTTATAGTAGCACTTCGATCTTTCGATCCTTTATAGCGACACTTCGATCTTCTTAATCCTTTGCAGCAGCACTTCGATCCTTTCGATCCTTTGCAGCAACACTTCGATCCTTTCAATCATTTGCAGCAGTACTTCGATCCTTTCGATCCTTTGTAGTGGCATTTCGATCATTTTGCAGAAACACTTTGATCCTTTCGATCCTTTGCAGCAACACTTTGATCCTTTGCAACTGCACTTCGATATACTTAATCCTTTGTCATCGTACTTCAATCTACTTAATCCTTTTCCGTCGTACTTCGATCTACTTGATCATTTGCCTCCACTCTACCTGCAATACACATAATCTAATTGTTATATGATCAATCCCGACCACTTTAGGACATAAGTCCAAGGATGATGCAATCCTCCATCATCATGATCCATGATATTGATCAGCTGAATCATCTACAACTAAATGTAGATCTTGACCGTACTTGGTGTAGACCCTATCGTTTACGAGGACTCATCGTAGACCATCCATACCACTGAGTTTAGGACCACTCCCAAGTGAGTGTTACACTACGGTATCTACACTCATGTGTAGGTATACTCTACCGTGTAAGAGTATTATCTACGAAGCAGATCTCGACCACATTCAAAATGTCGGCCCTCATCTAATGTGTTGAATGTTTGCATGAAATGTAACTGTTTCTGTTATATATTGCATGTTTTACAAATGTGTATGTTTTTAAATTTAATGCATTTTATATTACATTATGGGGCTTAGATTGTCCGGATTGATAGCAGCATAGTCGCGTCCTCTCTCTGGTAGAAGGGTTGGGATGTGACATGGTTAGTTTTGGTCTTCTAGGGTTTTCAAGCATGAAACCCTAATCTTCAATAGCTGTAGCTAATCTGGATTTATGTGGGAACAAAATGAAATAACAGAGATATCATCATAAACACAGACATTTTGCAAAGACAACAGAGATACAATAAACATATATTCTATTAAATGGCGGAAATAGAACAAACTGTAATACAATAGCTAGAATGGTGGTCGCTATCTCTAAGAAGAGATGTCACTGCTACACTCATCCGTGCAAAGATGAATACAAAGTGAGGCCAAATGGACCTATTTATAATAAGGACGAGGGCAAGAACCCCAAAAGTCCAAAACATGGCCTTACAAGATGAACCATCATAAAGTTTGCGGCCCCAAGGTGGTAAGTTGAACAGTCAACTCCCGGAGGTCATAACTTTTGCATACGATCTCCGATTTGGACACTCATAACTCGTTGGAGATATCTATCCGAAATTTACAACTTTCGATTGTGGCCAATTTCATAATGTTGTGATGAATTTGAGAATTTGACCTTGATTTAATTAAAGAAATCAAAGATTATGGAAATATCTTTTTTTTAACCTTTGTTGTGTATTTATCATTATCGACTTAAATTTACGATTGTAGCTACCATTCTACTATTATAGATATCTGATATTTTCCGTTATGTAATTTCTACGCAGGACTATGTATAGTTTCTATAGAGGATTAGTTCCTCTACGCCATTCTTTCATTGAAAAATAATACAGAGGATAGCTAACTGATTTCTTATATATTATTTTCTTAATGCTTACATAAATACCTTCAGTTTGTAACTAAAGTGATAACGTTGCTTTAATAATCCGAAATAGCTATCTTCTTGTGCTGATCCATTGCCGCCACCTTGGAACCTCATGAAAGTTGTTTCAGTTGACAAAAGTTTCCTTTCTGGCTTACACACGTGCGAGCAATTTCTCGCGAATCGCGAGTCTCCTTAAAAAGTTTTGTAGGCATAAAGCAGGCCTGGAATTTGACGTTCCACAGAATGTTTTTTTTCATTTTTTTTACAACGTAGTTGACATGTAAATTTTTTTATAAACATGGAATTTGACGTTTCACAGAAAGTGTTTTTCATTTTTACACGTATTTGATAATGTAATTTTTTTTTATAAACATGTCAAAGGATATTTCTTTTATGATTTTAGATCAAATTTTTAATACCTATGTTAACTACTGAAACTTAGTTAACAGTCATTGGCATTGTGTTGGGCCAGCTGATAAACTGTTCTTAATTTCTAGTTAATCTAGGAACACATAAATGCTAGACTTCTCTATTTTAGTGTATGTATATTTTGTGTTTCTAATTATATTATTAGTTTTGCCTTCAAATTTTTCCAAGAAAAATCTTTAAAATTTTCTCCTTTAAAATTTTATAATTTACTTAATTAGTAAATTTCTATATAAATATTTTACCCAGATTTATATATAATGTAAAAAGAATATTTTATTCACACTTATATATAATATTAAAAATAAATGTACACTCAAAACCTTCAAATGATAAGCACAAAAAACTTGAAACCTTAATTAAAAATTTATTGACAGGCATAAGAAAATTGAATTTCCAGGCCTGTTTCCGGCATCCTTTTGAAAGGATCCCAATTTGTTTATGAAATGATAACGCGACAAAAAAAATAGAAAAGTTTTCCTACCATCAAATATGATTAGCAACAATTTCGCCACGTCTTCAATTGGTTTAAAACAATTCACGCATGCATATACAGTTTTTCAAATGAATGCAATATCCGGGATGAAGATGGAAATTCCTCCGTCCGACATTTAGTTAAGTCATATTTAACAACAATTTATTCACGTCTGCCATTTTGTTTAAAACAATTCACACATGCATATACAGTTTTTCAAATGATTTCAATATCGGCGATGAAGATACAAATTTCTCCATTCGACCTTTACTAAACTCGAATTGAATTTTATTCGAACTAAAAAAGAATAGAAGCGGTGACATGATCGGATCACTAACGGATCAATCTACACTTAGTCTATCTATTGAACTTGTCAATATGGCCATTCGTAATCAATTGAAGAATTGTTTAGCCTGCCCTGTCCTGCACTTTATTTAATGAACTATTTAACCCTGAGTTTCAAGTCTTGCTGTATGACATCCAATCTGGTTGCTTCTTCGTCCTGCAAACATCCGCTTGAATGGATCTCCATCTTACTGAACGAACCATCAACTTCAGTGACTGAGACCTTTTCAGTGAAATTGAAGTCATTTGAATGTAATTGGTGTTTCTGATGTGCCCCTCGTTGATCATTTTGCTCATTCGATCATCTCCTGCTCTCAATAAAGAGCCGAATTCGATACATCGACTCTTGCACAGTCTGGTCGGTCATATTAGCAAAGCAGAACCTAAACCACCCTGGCTCACTACAATGGCAAGAACAGCCGGGAGAAACATTTAACCCAATCTCCTTCAAGATTATCTTCCACAGTCTAATCTCTCCTTCTTGGGTATGGGATTGGAGCAGATGTCTCAGATCCACCCAACAGAACAACCCAGCGTTGCTATTCAGGCAATTGATGCCAGCCACACGCAGTCCAGAAATGAATATTTCGTGTCTCTTTTTTAGCTTCTTACTATTCTCTAATAAATATTTTCTTACAAACTCCGTGTCAGAGAGCATTGAAGCAATCAGATGTTGTGTTTGTGATGAAACCAAGGAAAAACTGGACATTCTACGAGCAGCCCTAACAACTGTGTGGTTGTAAGAGTAAATGACTCCGACTCGGAATCCCGGTAGTCCTAGGTCTTTTGACAAACTGTAAACAATATGAACACGCTCAGTCTGACAAATTTTGTCACTGGCAAGAATCTCTGCAATGCTTGTGAATTTTGGAGATGAAAACACTGATCCCGAATAGATCTCGTCGCAGACAAGATGAATGTTTTTCTCAGACACAAAAGCAAGCAACTGTCTTAAAGTGGAAGCTTCCATAGTAGTTCCTAATGGATTTGAAGGATTTGTTATCAAAAGGCCCTTCACTTGTATTTCTCGATCCCTGGCCTGCTGATACGCTTCTTCAAGGGCAGGTATAGTTATCTGAAAATCGTTACAACTGCTGCAGTGGACTGGTATCAGTTCGACTCCTGTGCGCCATTTTAGATCTCTCTCAAACCTGTAGTAACAAGAGATTCATTCAGTTGCATTTTCACTTTACAAGTAGAAGTTAACTATGTTATTATAAAATTAGATTAAATATTCCGTTGACATTTATTCATTTTTTACACTCTCTTGGTATTTAATAAATTTTTCATTATTCGTACTATTTAATTATGGTTTACCCTGGGTAATATGGCGTTGGTACTAGAAAGGCTTCTCCTGGATCAGCTAGGCAGAATGTCAACACCTCGTTGGCTCCAGTTGCTCCTGCAGTGAGAACAATTCTATCTCTTTCAAACTTCGCACTCCTTCCTCCAACTTCTTCCATAAACATCGCAATTGCCTGCGTCATAAACCATTCACCATAGCCATAAGCATAAATCACAACAAAAGATACTTACATTAAGTCAAATATATTATCTTTAAAAAAATTTCCAAAAGTTGGTAGAGAATATGACAAGTTTGTAAGTAAGTTAGAATTGTGTACCTCTCTGCAAGCAGGGAGGCCATGGTAATCTTGATAAAGAGCGATTTCCTTAAACCTTGATACACCCTCCTCGGCGCAAATCGATGCCTTTGGATGCTCATGTAGCCAGCTTTCCAGCAAACTGAATGACAGCTGCAAATTAATGTCAAACATTGTAAGTATTATCCAATTCAATGCATTCTAAAATGTTTTCCAGCGCACATGTGATAGGAATATCTACCTGATTCTCTGCCAAGCCCATCTGGATGACTCCAGATGGGTTGTGTATTGGATGGTATGGATTAGCTTCATACTCCTTCCAGCCATCAAAGTAAGGAGAGTCTTCCCCATGGGCGTTAGACGTTGCCAACGATGAAAGGCTGGCTACTCTATCAGGCCAAGGAAAAGCTTGTTCTTTCTGTTGCACTGTTGCTTTGTCCATCGATATCTTGATCTTGAAATGCTATTTACTTCTGTTTTGCTGCTACACGCACCCAACGGTTCAAGCATTTGACGTGCTTGTGTATATCGAGCGGATCGCTTTTATAGTTCTCCATCCGCGCAAGAATCCAAAATCATTTTCTATGACGCCGATGGCTTAAGAAAATTTAGAAATATAATGGAATTAGAATATTATCCCTATGTTGAATTCAATTAAGACTATTAGAAATGAGGCATTTATCGCCAAAGTTGAAATCTCGCAATTTTCCATTTCCGTTTTTCTTCCTACCTTTTCCTTCCAGCACGCGGCACACCAATTCGATCACTGGAGATTATATGATGCAAGTAGAAACCACTGTGTTGTGTTGTGTTGTCAGACCGAGAGCACCATCATTCATGGCCACAGTCATGACTTTTATGACAAAGAAAATTCATGGCCACAGTTATGACTTTTATGACAAAGAAAGTGAGTTTATTTTCATATTGTCAAAATTTTCCGAAGTATTTAAATATAATATTAGTACTTTTTCCCAAATTTTTAAATATGATATTAGAACTTTTATGAGAAAGTGAAGCTTTTATGAGAAAGTGAAGCTTACTTTCATATTGTCAAACAAGGAGCAGCATTATTCATAGTCACACTTAGATACTCAAGGTCCAAACATAATTTTATTTTAAACTTCGTCTTTCTCTTCCTTCATATCATTTGAATATATTAAGATTTTTATGCCGAGAAAATGAGTTTTTTTTTTCTTTCAAAATTTTAGTAAAAATGTTTGGAACTGCAGATTACAAAACAGTTTATTTTTTATAATTAATAAAAATTAATAAAAAATAATAAAAATTATTATAAAAAATAAAATCAAAATCATTGACTGTTTAAGTCTATTTATATTATGGCTATTATAAAAGAATCCAAATAATTAAACAAAATGTACTTATAAAAAAATTAAACTAAATACGCTTATCATATGATAATGATGAGAATGTAGATATGATATTTAAATATTTTTTAAAATTATCACAACCTCCATCTATGACTTTTGTCTTTTTGGCTTCAAGTACCAAACGATGGAATTGGAATCTCAATAAGTTTGATATTTTGACCATACACTTGTTCAAAGATTTAACATTGATAATTCATTGATATTTTGACCATACACTTGTTCAAGATTTAACATTGACCATTTCATTTGTTGGAGTTTTCTCATTTTATGGAGAATCGCATTCTCTAAAGAGACATGACTTGAAAATGGTTCCTATTAGCTGGAGAGGAAGAAATTAAAGTTTTAGTTATACGAGGCATGATTGGAATTTCAAAAAACTATGAAATTAATAAAAATTCAAAAATTGGTTCACTTAGATTTAAATAATATTATTATTTTATTGTTTATTTATTTTAAATTTAAATTTACTAATTAAGTAGCAAGACGATCAAATTTTTTGAGGTGTATATTTTTTTACTATTTAGATCTTTTTTACTACTCGATAGATTTAGTTTACAATGGATCTATATTAATTTAATTTTTATTTTACTGCAAAACATAAGATGCAAGATGTGTTCTTGCTCAACAGAAGGTGTCCCTGCAAATCACGGAAAGTGTGATCTGTCTCTAACTTAGGGACACTATAAAAACACCCACGGCTTTGCTTTCTTAGCCACCCACCTATCCCTTTAGAAAAGTGCTGCATCAATTACTCATACTTAAACTTTGATATGTAATTTATATATTTTTTATTTTTTAATTTATGTGAACTAGCATAACCTAACATAATGTACCCATACTAAATAATAGTTGATGTATATATTTCTTAGAGATGGATCGAACATAACATCTGTTGATGGAATGAATAGTGAGAATTAAGCTAATACCTAGTGACAATGGGGTTGTCACATATCACTAATAGAAGCAATATTGTAACCAAGATCTTTCAACAGGGCTATTTAAGGGCTCCTCTTTCAACAGCTGCTGTTCCAAGGTAAGATTTGGCTTGATTGAAATATTTAGTCCAGTCAAATCTTAAGAATGAGTCATCTTATTTTATTTCATAGATATGTTGGGGGTACAACTTGAATGTTTAAGTCATAGTGAGCGTTTTATCGCCATGATTTAGCATTTGACGAGTTGCGGGTCATAATTAAAGTTTATGAATAAGAACAGAGTTTAATGTTCATCCATCCACGCCATAGTGTTGGCGTGGGGCCAGAGGAATGAAAAGCTTATAAGAAGAGAGCAATCTTCGTCTACACTCTCCTTGATAACATGTGGTGTAAGAGAAGTAAGAATTTTAATAAAACACGCCATTAGCGGACTTTTTCAGTCGAAAAAAGCAGTTAGCGGACTTTATAACATTGCGCGTGCTACAATTTCTTTCTTTGACTGTGAAATCTCATGAAAAATGAAACTATTCCACTTAATTACGCTATGTAATGGCAACCATATGTGTATGGGCGTGGAAATTGCAAAACTTTCGAAATAAATTCCAACTGTCCCAAGTTTGACACTTGCACTCACGGGGTCACACCTAAAGTTCCAATGTGGACCGCTTCACAATCTAGCCCGCATATGAAAGTCTGAGCATGCAATGTTCGTGTCAATCTCCGAAAGAACCCTTCCAGCATTTATAATAATGACAGAAATTGACTTTTATTCAGGAGGCGTAGATTGTGAAGGTTTCACGTTCGAACAGGCAAAAGCTATCCATTGAGCTGCAGAGCATTTAATGCTGCTGCAGCAAGCTTGATGACCGTTGGATCTCGAGTAGCTTAAGATCCAAGGGCCATCAAACCTCCTACAGCAGCATTAAATGCTTTGCAGCTCAATGGATAGCTCTTGCCGAACATTTAGGTAAATGTCAAACTTGGTGCATTACAATATTATTTAAAAGTTTTATAATTTCCATGTATATGAAAATGTTGTTATATAGTTGTTTTCTAGAAAATAAATCAGTGTATTGTTATGTCCTTGCGTAGCATCATGGGACATATAATGAGCGTATTGTTATGTCATTGCTTAGCATTAAGGGACATATAATGATTGTGATTTTCAATTAGTTAGGGTAGGATACAGGTAGTATGGGATATAATTTTTGGTATTTTTTTTTTTAAATAAAAATAATTTTCAGTATAATTGGCTGTAATAAATGTTTAATTAATTTTATTTTGGATTTGTAATTTGGTGTGTCTACATTGGTGTTTGCTCTCAGGCTTTTGAGCTCGTGATGTTGCGGTAGGCGGTTGAGATTTGTGTGAAACGTAGGTGGCCTTTGTTTTAATACACTTTTTTTCTATTTCGTTAATGCATGGAGCCACAAGGGTAGGGTTTTAATGTGTTGGTGTGATGGTTGTTACGGTTTGTGTGGTTAATATGCATGCATTTAGGTTCACTCATTGTCTTGAATACGGATTTTGGAAGGCTAATGTTAATGCAATAAGGTGTTGTACTTTTATGTGAGTGCGGTGCTCACTGTTGTGTACTATTTTGTTGTTATTTCGGTGGTGTTGGTGTGTTGGTGCTATTAGTTTTGTCTAGAGCGGTGGTATTTTGCTTATCTTATTTTGTTGGTCATATATGTCGTTCAGTTGGTATTTTCGGTGGAGTTAAGCCATTGTTGGTTTCATTTATGCTTAGCCTCGCAAGGTTGGAAGTCTTTGGGTGTTCGTTGGGTGTTGTGGCTTGGCTTATGGGATATTTGCTTTGTTTTTTTAGTGGTTTTAACGCAATCATCATTGCATTAGACTTGGGAGGAGACAGATTCCATGTAAAAAACTTGTTTCCTTATGGGATTTTTTCTTTTCTCTGTTTATGTTTCGCGATTTTTAGGGTTTTGACTTTTCTTTGTGCTTGTTGATTGCAAGGTTGTCTTCTTCGCTCGAGGTGGGATCTTGTTTTTATTGTTGTGTTTTGCACCTTGGATGTATGTATGTTGCTCGATCCAGGTGCATGGAATTTCGGAGTCTAGGCATTGCAAATTTGTTTGCTGGGGTGAAATTGTGGTGTGTGTTGGTGAATGGATGTTAGGCCATTGTGCTTTGTTAGTTTTAGATGTATGTTCCATCTTTAGGGCATGTTCCAATCATGATGTTTTCGTTAGGTTGTTATTGTTTTTTTGAAATTGATAGCAAATCCCTTCGCTCCTTTTCGAGTTTCCTCCTAAAAAACATTGCGTTTACCCATCTTGGTTTCTAGGATTTACAAAAACAGTTGGCCTAGAGTTTTAATGAATTGTGTGAACAACGTAGCAAAGTTTGTAAGCAGATTAGCTAGTTATGTGACCGTGGTGATTTTATTTGTAGTCTATTTATATATTACTATGTAAACATGTTATGTTGAGTGACTGAAGATTGGGGGAGATCCAAAATTTTCTTTATATGTAAGGATATTCTCTCGGAGGGATCCAATGCAACGATAGGAGAAAGGTGTGAATTTTGTGTTAGTTCATTTCCTTCTCTTTCATTGGTTTTTGTTTGGGAGACAAATTGCTTTAGAGCTTAGCAAGATGAGAGTGGAATTGTAGGGGTGAGAACAGTGTTTCAGTTGCTTCTCTTTCTATAGTTTTATGTCTGTAATGGATTGAAATCTTCATTTTATTTTATGTTTCCTTAAACAATGTTCAACATAAGTGCAAGTTCCTTGGAGAAGTGTTCTACATTGACTTAGCTTGATATCAAAAAATGGTTGTGTTATGCAATGTGGTGCATTTCTTCATTGACATTTCAGTGCTTCTAGCAAGGTTTCAATTTTGGTTGTTGTTCATATTGATTTGGATGTGATTTGATGGTGTGTTCTCTTTAGGGGTGTGGTATTTTTTCTATTGGTATAATGTTTTCACCCCATTGATATGTTCAAGTGTCATGGAAAAATTGCATGTAGTCAAACATATAGATATGTTTGCAAGTATAAATGTGTATGGAAAAGTTGCTTCCTAGTTTCGCTATGCAATTTAGGGTGAAATTTTGTTGCTTTCTATGAAATATTGGCTAGGACATTAACATTCTTGTGGAAAATAGTTCAAAGCGTAGCAATGTTTGAGTATGGATTTCTTTATATTTGTAGTTGCAACTTCCTGGTTTTGCTTCAAAGTTCTTTGCTTTCTTGTCAAATGCATTATTGGAATGATCAAGTAGGGCCTTATTTTAGGAAAAGGCCATTTAAAAGAATTTAAAAAATTTTTGCAAGAAGAGATTTGTATGCCAAAGATTCCTTTCATTTATTTTGTAAAATTTAGGGTGGTTTTAGTTGATTTCTATGGAATATTGACTGCAACATGCATATTTTGGCTGTGTTTCTAAAATTTCCTCTTGATTATGTTTCCTAGATGGTGGAAATGTGCAATATTCTTGCTACTCTACTGCTAATAGGAAGATGATGGAAAGTAGCTTGGAGCCTAATAATATTTAAATATGGTTTTGATTGGATTTGTAGTTGAGTTTTCCATCATCTTTACTTCAAAGTTTTCTTCTGTTGCTTCTTAAATGCATTCTTGTTTGCATCGGCCACAACAGATTCTAGGGGGGTTTGACTCTATCAGAATGGAACTTGCTAGTGTGTTTTCATGCTTGAGTGGGCGTTTTTGTATGGATAGATTATTTAAAAAAATGTTTCCTTGTGAAATTGCATGCTTTGGGTGGGGTTCCTAGGGCTGGCTTGGGTTTTATGATTTGAATAAACAAAGTTATTTGTTCTATGCTCTATAAGTTTTAATCATATGTCATAATTGTGTATGGAGGATTTTGCGTTATCAAATATAGCGTGGCTAACCTAGAGAATTCAAAGTAGGTACATATAACCTAAGAAAAAACCAAGTTTTTTCCCAAGAATAGTGGTAAGTATTGGTTAGGATAAGTGGTCATTATGTATGCAGGCTTTCACATTATCAAAGCTGGCGTAGCTAACCCATAGAAATTCAAAGTAGGTTCCTATATCCTATGGAAAGCCAGTTTTTGTTACAGGTATAAATTAACTGAGAGGGGGGGTGAATCAGTTAATTAAGATTTTTCATCCAAATTACTTCTTTTAACTTAGAATCAATAAACTTTATGGAAGTCAATATTTTCTATGAATTCATAGTTATAAACATAAGAGCAGATAGCATAAAACACAGCATTCAACCACAACATTTAATCACATATATGATACACAGATATTTTCATGAGGAAACCCATAAGGGAAAAACCTCTTCTTCTTATGATGTTAAAGGCTTCAATGGTTGTACATTACTTCTTATTTGAGCACCGACTCAAAGAGGCTGCAACCTCTGAATGCAAGCACCAACTTGCTGAGAGCACCAACTCTCACTGTAACCCAGCACCAACTTCCAGTTTAACCCAACACCAACTGGGTGAAGACACCAATATTCAATTTCTACAAGCACCCACTTGCAGACAGAGACATAAAGTCTCCCCTAGCACCTCCCTACCTCCCTTATTTGCTAGACTTTCCAATAGAATCAAAATGCAACAATACAGATATGTCTCTGCTTACCAAACCACTATGCTCTGTTCAACATCGGCTCTCTACTCCTCTATTCTGTTCAACTGTTCAACACATTCTTCTGTTCCTCTACTCTGCTCATTCAGTATCATTTTACAACATTGATCTCTTAACACTCTGAACACCATTACTCTCCTCAAACAACTCTCCCTCATTTTTTTTGATCTTCTTGCTACAATATATATATATATATATATATATATATTATTTAGTCGATTCACATTCTCTCCGTTCATTACAGAAATGGTTATGGACTCTTCATTTTGCAAAACAGCTAATAGATTTTTAACTGTCAAGACTCTCAACGTCTCGAATGCTGATCTGTGCAAAAACGATTCACATTCCATGAATGCCATAGATTTTAAAAGTCTCTAACTGAAAACCACTTAATTCCTTCGAATACCCAACTTATCTGACTCTCTGCATTCCGCGAATAGTCATCAATTGCTTGAATGCATTTTAAATGTTTAAATCGAAAGATTATTTGTTTATTCTCCCGCCGTTGCGGAAAGATAATCAGCTTCAGTCTTGATATTCTTTCGATGCATTTGCCTTAGTCGGTTGATTGTTTGGTTTCGTGTCGGACCATTTTTTTCTTTCATTCTCCGTCGTTGCGGCTTCTCAACGAGCTAACCATCCGCCATATAAATTTTCCTTTTGTCAATGTTTTATGTTGACTGCGGAACTCGTAGTCTGATGGTCTTCCGCCGTTGCGGCTGTGAATAGGACTAATCTTCCATAGTCTTTTGTTCTTCCGCTCGTCGATATGTTTTGTTTTCCACAGAGCCCAAAGTCTTTCTGTCTTCCGTCGTTGTGGCTGTGAATAGGACTATTCTTCCGTATTCTTTTGTTCTTCCACTCGCCGATATGTTTGTTTGTCGCGAAGCCCATAGTCTTTCTGTCTTTCGCCGTTGCGGATGAGAAAGTCACTATCCTTCCATCGTTTAGTCGTTTCTCCTCCGATGAAGAGTTTGCCCATTGTCGCCGATCCTTGAGTTGTGGGCTTCCGCTGTTGCGGATGAGAAAGACACTATCCTTCCGCCGTTGCGGCTCCTAATTTCGCTATCGTGCCAACGATAATATCTTGATTCCGCTATTCCGCTATCATGTCGACGATGCTATTCTTGTATAATATACCTGTGCTGCAAAGTTTGACATAATGACAACATCTTAGCCAACAGGATTTGTGGATTTTCCATATACTTTAGTCTGAATCTCTAGCACCTCCCACTATTCGATTTTCTCCATTGATACCTGCGTGCCTGCCTCTTTTTCAGTAGATTGCCACATCCATTTGACATCAGTTCCCCTTCTCTTTATAGCAGATTGCCATCAATGACAATACATTAAAACTTTAAGACTGAGCACTAGCTACCATCTACTAGTCCTGAACACACCACTCTGAAAGATATTCCAACAGTTTTTCCCTAAGAAAAGTACATGTCTTGGTTATGATAAGTGCTTGGATTATTATGTGTGTGCATATGCTTGTTCATTTATGTTATGTGTTTTGACAGAACCAGTAAAAAGAGTCCAGGAAAAACAATTTTGGTAAAAAGAAAACTATACTTGAACATTTATAAGAACCGATCAGATTACAAAATATTGCTTTAAAAAATAAGATTAAAAAAAATTTGTAACTTGCCCTTGCTTATTTTTTTCCCATGCAAATAACAAAAAAATGGCAACTGTTTCCCTCGCATTTGGTGTGTTTTGATAGCATAGATTAGCCAAAGTGGCTGCGACTACTACTTTATGGTTGGACACATTAATAAAACAAAATCTATAGGATCTCACAAACACTTGCTTAGACTAATATGTGTGTGTATATGTTTGCGCATTTATGTTCTATGTTTTGACCTGTATATGTGTGTGCATATGTGTGGGAACATTGCACTGTAAATTAATGATATTGATTTGTTTTTTATTACTAAGACACATTCCTTTAATATTGCATATCAACATATGCTCAATAATTATGCATACTTGTACTTTTTTAAATGTTCTGGTTTTTTTATTTGTATATGGTGTTCTTTCCTAGATGTTGGAAGTGTGGATCATTTATAGTGGGCCTTTGATGGGAGATATATCATGGAAGATAGTTCAATTCTTATCAATATTTGAATATGGTTTTCTTTATCTTTATGGTTGAAATTTTCTAACTGTGGTTCATAGTTTCTTAGTTGTTCCTAGTCAAATGCATTGTTGCATTGACTATGGAAACCAATGTTGCTTTGTAATTTCCCTTGTTGTTTCAAAATGTACTAATCATGAGGAATTTTAGATGTCTGCAAATGCAAATTCCCATTATTTTCTTGATGTTCAAGTAGGGCTTAGTTTTAAGAAAATGCTATTTAAAACAATGCAAAAATGTTGGGTTTTGCTTGATATTTTATTCCTTTTGTTGCTTCCTGAATGCATTGTTGCATTGATCATGGGAAATCTTATGTTTTTCAATTTTTTATGTTTTATTAAAATGCATTGAACATAGAGGATTTTGGTACTCTTAGAGTGAAACTCTCCATTGTTTCTAATGCTTGAACAAGCCTTCTTTTTATGAACTGGTCATTTAAAATAAAGTTTGTTTGCAAAATCAAGTGCTAAGACTATGGTTTCTATGACTAGGTTTGGATTTATGCTAAAAAAAATGTTGTTAATCGTTATATGTTCTCAAAGTTACTTTCTCTATATTGCCATTACATTTGGATGCATCTTCATTGTTGAAGCCAATCTAGATAACCCATGGATATAGTGTTAGAAAAAATGATCGAAGAGAAATAACAATAAACAAGATTCAAATATAAAACAAACTAACACATTACAAGAGAGACGCAAATATAACATGGTTCACCCAAGATGGGCTACGTCCACACAAAAATTGGCATTCCTTTTATTATCCTACCGTACATCAAAATGAAGGGACACAACCTGCAGCAAACCCGCTACACTTCCTCTTCACTCTCTCACAAACTCTCTCATATAGATTGTTTTACAATGTTACAAGAGAGACACCAATATAACATGGCTCACCCAAGATGGGCTACATCCACACAAAAAATTGTCATTCCTTTTATTATCATATCGTACATCAAAATGAAGGGATACAACCTGCAACAAACCCGCTACACTTCCTCTTCACTCTCTCAGAGTCTCTCATAGAGATCATTTTACAATGTTACAATACAATACAAATCCATATCACAATGTTTTCCTTTTATAGGATAATTACCATGGGAAAATACCACAAGTCACCCAATACCAACCATCCCAAGAAACACGCCCAACCCCTCTACTGGGATGAGTTTATAATAAAACCAAGGTACAAACATGGATGAACAATAACATCTCTAAATCAAGAAGATCATGATCTACAACCAACATATTTCATGGTGATGAGTGACGAGATTTTTAATTTCCTTCTAATTACTTAGAAAACAACTAAGAAGTGTGCATCAATTGTCAACCTAATGTTCATTGAGAACTTCGAGTTATCGTGACCAGAATCTCCTCTTACAGTGGTTTATCTACTATGAAGTTGTTGCTTAATAACTTACTTACAAATAGTGGTATGAATAGTTACATAGACTCGGGAAAGAACTATCCAGCTAAACAACTACTGAAACTAAGTTGTAGGAAAGAAAATCACACCACATGAAAGTAAATTTACACTATGATGGAAAGTAAATCCTAAAACTAAATTCATACTTTGCATGAAAGGTAAATTCTAAAACTAATTCCCACTTTAAGAGGAAAGTAAATTCTGAAACTAAATCACACTTTGAGGAAAAGTAAATTCTAAAGCTAATTTACATTGTTTGTGAAAAGTAAATTCTAAAACTATTTTCACAGTGTGTAGGAAAGTAAATTCTAAATCTAGGTTCACACTACACTTAACACAAAGGTAAATTGCAAAAGTAAAATATAAAAGCTATCCTTTCCAAATACAAGTTATTGTTTATGTTCCAATGTAGTAAATAACATTATTGCATTAAGCACATTCATTATAAAAATAAATATTTAAATCACTAATATATGGATTAAAATATAATTGCAAGAAAAAACTTCACATGCAATAAGGAATCAAAACTAAGCAATGAAGTGAAACTACATCAACATAAAATAAATAAAATCATATTACAAAAATTATAAAGGGAAGATCTATAAAATCATATTACAACAATTATAAAGGGAAGATCTATATTGAATCAAAATGAACGTATAAATTTATTCCATCATTATAATAAACGAGGATCCAAAATATCCTCAACAATTTCCTAAAATTTGGATCTCAAAAACTAATTCCAAACTAGTTTCAAGGTCTTTGTTAACTACATTCTATTTAGAATACCTTTGAAGTCAAATTCGAATTTAGGGAGGGAGGCTATAATAAAATAGTCAAAATTCATCCCAAGTGTCTCTTAACAACTTTTGACTTTTTAGGTCCATCATATATTTGAAAGAGATCTTCAAATCTTTGTGAATAAGACAAATATGCACTCATATCCACCTCCATTTACCAACTTTAATTTAACATCATGATTTTAGACATATAAAAATAATAGAAATAATGGATTTATAAAAATACATTACTCCTAATGAATATCTTTCTCCAAAGTTGGTGGTTGAAGGTAAAATTGAATTATTGACATTCTGTAGGAGTTTTCACACTTGGTAGGTTGTGTAGAGGTTCTGTAAAGGTTCTGTAACTACTTGTAGAGTTTCTACACCTGCATTCAAAGTTTCCAAAGCTACCTGCATAGTTTCCACAACTTCCTGTAAAGTTTCTGCAACTACTTGTATAGTTTCCGTAGATATCTGTTATAATTTCTGTAGCTCCTACACAAATCCCTCAAATATATTGTAGCTTCTTCCATCAGATGATTTAATATTCATAGAAAATACAAATTCCCTCAATGTTAGTAATAAATTAAATGAAATACTAAGACATGTAATGGAAAAATAAATTGAGCATAAAATCCCATATATGAGCATAACAAGAGATTAACACATGAAAATGGATAAGCACAATGGATTATAGATAAGGTGAAATGATGATAAAAAGATGTTAAATCCAACACCTGTCATCTTCACCAGACTGAAAATGTTGCATGTCCTCATGCAACTTTGTGTCAACCAATCTGAATGAATGATGCTCCCTTTTTTCTTTTTCTTTTTTTTTAAAGCATACCTAAAAAATTGTCATCAACAAGTCACAACCACTGTGTTCGATCAACTAGAAGTATAAAGTATCATCCTTAACAAGTATTCATGCCAACATTCCTTCAAAAATGACATTTTTAAGGAAAAAAATGTAAGAAATATGCTATGTAGCCAATGGACTAATGATCTGTATCTGGACTAGAAATTTGTAGAAAATGGACTAGTGATTGCAACTTTCAAAAAATTGTGATGTATCCAAAAATAAAAAATCGGTTTTTACCAAACTTTGCAAGGGTGTTAGTAATGCAATTATGCTTCTCCCAGCCAAAAATTGGAAAAAACCCACATCACGATATTCAAGAAAACGAGAAAATGGATGTAGGTGACTATGCTTGATTTCTCGAAAACTATGCATTGGAATGAGCTTGTTTTTTTATTTTATTTTTTCTTCTTACCATAATTCTTATCTCCACCAATTTTCAAGGATACCTAGCTCACGCTTTTCGAGAAAATGAGAAAATGGTTGTAGGTGACTATGCTCGATTTCTCGAAAACTGTGCATTGGATTCAACTGAAATTTTCTAGATTTGTTCTTCTTACCATAATTCTTATCACCACCAATTTTAAAAAATATCCACTTCATCGTTTGGGAGATATGATCACTTTAATTTCTGCATTTTTTTCATAAAAACATGAAAGAGTAAAAATCATGAGCTTACTTGCAAATGCTGTTCAGAGTGCTCGCTGATTTGTTTTAAGATTTCATATATCAAGTATGCAGGAGAAACCCTATGTGTCACGTCCCCACCCCTCATCCCGATAATGGAGAGGACGTGACCTACACTGTTGTTGCTGTCAAACAGGAGATCTAGCCCCATGGACATGATAATAAAAATGCATTGAATTAAAAACATACATAGATGAATTATACATTAAATAAACAACGAAAGTAAAACACATTCATTCAAGCATGAAACATCTTCATAGTAATTCATAAAACCAATATAGTTGTGGAAATTAAATACACAAAGAATACTTATCTTGAGAAGAAGCTTCCCCACAACTAGCTATGTCGCTGCAATGTTCCACCCAACCATAGGCCAGTGTGCTCATCAATATCTCAGTGCCTGCTGGAATATATTAAATCCACTCATAACTTAGGATAAAATAATTAATCATTATTTGATTAATTATTCACCCACTAGCTTAATTAGTTGGCATCCACTTGCACCTTAAACTCAATACATGCCATTTATATCCTAGGAATTCTTTATTTCTAATTCTGGGTTGATCTTGAACACCTTTTGACCATCCAGAATTAGCATACAACACATTACAACAGATTCTTCTTTATTCATCTTTTCCATCTTTTCTGTGGATAAGGTAAAGCTAGTCAAACTAGGAAACTGGTTCCTTTTGTTTCCAACCCATCCATCATGAATTTTTCTCCATTTTCAAGGATTAGCATGTTTTTCCATCTCCCTTGAAAACTCAGTCATGATTTTTTCAATTTGTGAGGTCCTTGATAGATTTGGGAAGTGCTTTAGCCACCTATAGGGGTTTTCTATATTTTGGTAAGTCAACCTTTTTGAGATTTATGAGTTGTATCCATACAACTCGATTTTCCTACGAGGGATGTACTATTTATGTACACTATTATTCATCATTATTAAATGGAAGGATACACACCAATATTCATCTCTTCATTGATTTAGTCTATTTTATTCTCTCTATTTTTCCTGTGTATGCTTGTGAGAATTCTTAGTAGCAAGATCTATTTCCCGTGCTTCTTCTTAGAATCATTGCTCATAGCATTGATCTATTATTTTTACATGGTATCAAAGCTACAGGGAGCACAACCTTGCAATCATCTACATGGTATCAGAGCAGCAAGGTTGATCAAGTTCTACAGAGTTGAGGAGCGCATCCAGTCACCTATCCCTCTTTGAAGAAGAGCTTGTCTAACAAGATTTTATCCAAGTTTTATTTTGTAGGTTGTAGAGAGTATCTCCTAGAGCATATCAATGAATTCTATATGGATTCAAAAGTTCCTCTACTATCTCTGTTACGGAGAGAATTTCCTATGGCTTGGGGTACCACAACAGACAGCTTGACTCTAGAAATCAATCCTTTCCAATATGCAATAGAAATTAAATGTCTAACACTAAAGGATCAGACCTCGTACCTTATTTCGGACAGTTAAAGTAGATCCCCGTTGAGCTTTCCAACTTCATCTTGAATTGATAAGTTACTTCCTCAACAACAAGTAAATAATACAAGCACACTATATATCATGGTGTTATATCTATTCTAGCATATATAATCAACAATGTATAAGCATTTGAAATCATCCCATGGATAAAATATTCATTCAAACACACATTATTGGACAGGAAAAGATATTTCTATTAATATAAATCAGAGATTACAATAGATACAACCTCTGTCGGCACGTCTGTGAATCAAAGAAACTGAATCCCCCACTTGGGCCTCCACCACCTCAATCCTCCATCTCTCGATAGCAAGCTCACAAGAAAAAAGCAAGCTTGGGAAGAACACAAAAGTGCTCCAAGGGACAAAGGGATGCAGACTAAAGCATAAGTTCCAGCAACAATGGACTATAGTTTCTTTGCTCTCAATTCTCTCATATGCCTTCAATGTACCATAGAGTTCCTTATATAGATTTTCAAAGGGGTAACGAAAGGTCAAATCCGAGAGATCTCAAGGCATAGGGAAGGCCAGGAGTCAAGTGAGTCGGATCCATGTCAAGGAAAACTCCAAAAGGATTTGGAATTTGTACACATCCCAATGTACGCGGTTTTAGGGGTCAAACCCGCGTATATACGTGATTAAGGGTTTAAAAGTCACGTGTATCATTTTTCACATGTTTTTAGGGATGGTCAAGGAAACATCAAAGGACAAAAAATGGTCCCCGAGGTCTAAGGAGTCTACAAAGGGACAGGGGAAGGCCATACAAAGTGTGATTCACCTGGAGTGGTAAAATAAGCTATAACGGATGCCCCCTAATGTGTGAGGTCAGAGGGGTCATACGATGGCCGAAATACATCATAAGTCCATCCTAGAAGTGGAGTGATGAAGAATCCCAAATGGAATACCAACCACCCAATCAGCATAGTACAATGATACAACTTTGCACATAACTACAAATACATATAGTAGTCTCGGATACATAAGAGTACAATGGCCATGAATAGGCATGATACAAGATATCACATAAGTGGTCATCACCACATACAATATACATAGATTAGAATCTCCATGATGAAGATATACAAAGGACCATGATCTCCATAACGGCTGGAGATATATAACAGATCAAGATCTCCATAGTGGCTGGAAATGTCTGACCTATACTGGAATCAAGTCACGAGAGCTGAAATCTCATGAACACTGGCATGATCAAGGAGGTAGCATATAAAATATGCCACCAATCTGGAAAGTCTTCTACACAAACCGCTACAAGTACATGTCCTACTATTTTAATAGAGGTGTCGAGGTCAAACATAGTAGTCCATCGTCTGATTACCGGTGATTAATGTATACCGTTAACAGACATGAGATCACCCATCGATAATGAAAATGGGAATCAAGGTACTAGAGTGAAAACTAACAAGTGTGAATAAATGTGTTGAGGTCAAACACTTGAAAGGATCCATCGATCAGGGGACATTGATGTATTCCCAAAAACTGTCGATGGCGAGAGAACTTGCCACTAATGACTGCAAGTCTCAAGGCACTCAAACTGACTCTAGATTCCAATCCCAGAATAAATGATCTGAAGTCAATGGTATGAAATCCACTGGAAGGAGGGCATTAAGGCATCCCCCATCATCCAACAGGAGGTACTCAGCAAAGCTATATAATGTGGAAGGACTTAATCATAAGGTGCATGAACCAGTAACGGTACCAGGAATGACCGACATGCAAAGTCAAGATAACTAAGGAATGGACGACTCAGTCTTCAACTTCATTCGAACAAGAGCATAATAGCATATGGTGACTAAATAAAGGCAACATAGACTCAATATACAAATTGGGACATCTCTGTGACACAGGAGGCATCGACAAAGGCTCCATGGGGACTGGAAGCTTAACCAATCAGTGGAGATAAACTTAGATAAATGAGTACAGCTCCTAAAGTCAAACTATAAACCCAACCAATGGATGTGATATACAGTGCTCTGTTCAAAGGCGACACGACTCGAAAGCTACCAAAGATAACATCTTTCCTTGTCCGGCTTTTTGGTTTTTTTATTTTTTTGGACTTTTTCAAATATTTAAAAAGATTGAAAAAGAATAAAATTGCTTTATAGTTACAGACTAGGAGGAGACGAGTGTCATAAGGGAAAAAAAACTAGTTCCAAGCAGTGGAACATACCTATTCTCAATGCAAGGATACATGTGTAGGATATCGACACTTGGGGGAAAATCTCCTCCCAATAAAAAGGGAATCAAGCTGCAAAGGATATAAAAAATGGCTCTGCATGGCTAGACATGAGACAAGCAAAATGCAAGATTGGGCATCACCAATTTTGTTATGGAGAGAAATTCCTATGGCTTGGGGTACCACAACAGACAACTTGACTCCAGAAATCAATCCTTTCTAATATGCAATAGAAAGTAAATGTCTAACACTAAAGAATCAAACCTCGTACCTTATTCCGGATGGTTGAAGTAGATCCTCGTTGAGCTTTCCAACTTCAACTTGAATTGATAAATTACTTCCTCAAAAACAAGTAAACAATACAAGCATACTATATATCATGGTGTTAGATCTATTCTAGAATATATAATCAACAATGTATAAGCATTTGAAATCATCCCATGGATAAAATATTCATTCAAACACACATTATTGGATAGGAAAAGATATTTCTATTAATATAAATTAGAGATTACAATAGATACAACCTCTATCGGCACATCTGCGAATCAAAGAGACTGAATCCCCTACTTGGGCCTCCACCACCTCAATCCTCCATCTCTCGATAGCAAGCTCACAAGCAAAAGGAAAGCTTGGGAAGAACACAAAAGTGCTCCAAGGGACAAAGGGATGTAGACTCAAGCATAAGTTCTAGGAACAATGGAATATAGTTTCTTTGTTCTCAATTCTCTCATATGCCTTCAATATACCATAGAGTTCCTTATATAGCTTTTCAAAGGGGTAATGAAAGGTCGAATCCGAGCGATCTCAAGGAATAGGGAAGGCTAGGAGTCATGTAAGTCAGATCCATGTCAAGGAAAACTCCAAAAGGATTTTGATTTTGTACACATCCCGATGTACACGGTTTTAGGGGTCAAACCTGCGTATATACACGATTAAGGGTTTAAAAGTTGCGTGTATCATTTTTCACATGTTTTTAGGGATGGTCAAGGAAACATCAAAGGACAAAAAATGGTCCTCGGGGTCTAATAATTCTACAGAGGGACAGGGGAAGGCCATACAAAGTGTGATTCACTTGGAGTGGTAAAATCAGCTATAACAATATCCTTTCAAATATGCTAATTGGAAGCCAAATATGAGTGCATACTTGAAGAGGCAATGTCTTTTTGATTTTTCCATTGGTGCATTGAGCGAACCTGAGTCTTATGAACATAATATTGATTTGATAAATAATTGTGATAGAGCTTATGGAGTTATGTGTTTGGGAATGTCTCCAAATATACATCATCTCATAGATTCTGCTAAGTATCCATTTGAGCTTTGGAAGAATTTGGACAAAGCATTTGGTTTGCAGGAAATATAAGATGAAGCATGGAGAAAACCCAACATCTCCTTTCGTTATCTCTCTAAATATTTCTTGTTCTCTACATTCTCTGATGAATTAGATCATGATGAAGAAGTTTCTCATACATTTGATGTTGTTGCTACCCTCTTTAATTCTAATGCTTCCTCCTTCAATCAAGGAGCAAATATTGAAGAGTCATATTTTTTTGTGTCTCTTGAAGGTGATTTTTATTCTTGTGATAATAATGATGAAAAAGAAGTAACACATGGATATTCTATTGATATTTATGATGATCCTATCACCAATTATTTGTGCTCTAAATCTCCTATCTTAGATTCTGATATCTATGTGCCTGACTCTTCACACTTTGTGCATACCTCTCTCATTGATGGTGCACAACCCAATGATTTCCAGGATGTTTGCTTAGCCAAATCAAGCTTTATTTGTGTCATACCACTTACCTTACTTGATCTCATGTGCTTCATCATCTCCTCTTTTTTTCTTGGCATCAATACTCCGAACCTCCTTGAATATTGTGAACATCTCAATCTTTCCTCCTTTCATACAAAGGATTCTTACCATTGTATTCCCATGAGTCTACTGAGATGCTTATATATGATCCTTTGGATTATTATTTATAATAATATTTGTATGTTGATACATATATCATACCACCATCCATACCATCTACCATACCTCTGAATAATCCTAATACTATACAAATCCCAAGTTCAGTAGTTGATTCCTCATTGGTCTCTTATACAATGTTACTTATCTTACATGGTTTGAAGTCTTTCCTATCTTTCAGTGGTTGGTTATACATGTCCCTAGTCATATTTGGACTGATATTAAACATGTATGGATCTGTTCTAAACACTTATGGTTCATATCTTATGCCCATCCATCATTCAGATTTTTACTCCTACTAGTTTTCCCCAGTTGCTCATAGTTTTCCTAGTATAGCCCTATATCCTCATGGAGCCACTGAAGCCTTTTTATTTGTTGTTCCATATGATAATATTTATGATATATCAGAGTTTTATCAGCCTCATATCAGATCTATAAAGGTTCTACATCAGATTGGAATATTGACATGTGATTCACATCACAATTTTGCAGCGATTTAGGGAATTGGGTGTGAAATACATTGTCTTAATTTTTGTACTCTTTGGAAAGGAGTATGCATAGATCTATTTTCCATTTCATATTATGTTTTTGAATCAGAGTTTGACAGTAGAAAGAAACATTCAGATAATGCTCCTACTTCATCAGTTGATGAGATACAAGGAGTCTCTCCTCTTCCTTCTTGTAGGTTCTACACTCTAGCGCATGATCATGGAGTTCATGATTTTTTCAATAAGTCCTTCATATAGAAGTAGTTCATTTAGTTCATTAAATTAAATATGAAGATATGTTGAAGACATATTATTTCAAATTTTGTTCCTTGTCCTTTCTTGAGGGAGGATATTCCCCATGTGGTTTTTCCTCTTTCCTCATTTTTCTGGACATAATAGTTGTTAAAGGGTGACCATAGCCTTGTTGTTGGGCCCTATATTCATCCATATGCATCCGTATTTTTTTCATACAATCATAAAATCAGACTTATAGGGGGGTTTTGGAATATATTAAACCCACTCATAACTTAGGATAAAATAATTAATCATTATTTGATTAATTATTCACCCACTAGCTTAATTAGTTGGCATCCACTTGCACCTTAAAGTCAATACATGCCATCTATATCCTAGGAATGATTTATTTCTAATTCTGGGTTGATCTTGACCACCTTTTAACCATCTAAAATTAGTATACAACACATTATAGCAGATTCTGCTTTATTTAGCTTTTCGGGCTTTTCTGTGGATAAGGTAAAGCTAGTCAAACTAGGAAACTACGTCCTTTTGTTTCCAACCCATCCTTCATGAATTTTTCTCCATTTTCTAGGATTAGCATGTTTTTCCATATCCCTTAACAAATTTCTCATAATTTTTTCAATTTGTGAGGTCCTTGATAGATTTGGGAAGTGCTTTAACCACATATGGGGGTTTGTTATATTTTGGTAAGTCATCCTTTTTGAGCTTTATGAGTTGTATCCATGCAATTTGATTTTCCCATGAGGGATGTATTATTTATGTACACTATTATTCATCATTATTCAATGGAAGGATACACACCAATATTCATCTCTTCATTCATGTGATTCAGTCTCTTTTCTTCTCTCTATTTTTCCTGTGTATGCTTGTGAGAATTCTTAGTAGCAAGATCTATTTCCTGTGCTTCTACTTAGAATCATTGCTCATATAATTAATATATTATTTCTACAGTGAAACTACCACCCCTAAGTTGGGAATGGTTTCCACAAGGAACTAGGGAACCCCAGGCTTACACACAGCAAGACCATACACCCATAGTCAAGCCAACACACAGTTGGGTTTCACTAAATATTAGGGAAACAAGACAATAACATGGGTTCCTTGGACCTACTCATATAAGCCAACAATCACATCCAAAAATAGTCAACCATCTAACATATGGGTTTCTTGGACTTTCTCAGCCAAGTCAACACAAGCATGGACTTCACAACAAAATACAAATGCTGGGTTGTAGAGAAATGTCTAGAAACCACAAACAGAAACAGAAGATGGGGAAAAATAACCCACTGGAGAAATTCAACTCCAGGAGTCATTCTTGGGAAATATGGGAGCAACTCATTCACCATAAACCCCCTAAATTGTACATCTGAACTCAGAAAACGTTTCTGGGCATAGTAGGAGCAAAAAGGACCCCCATTCACCCACAAATTAGGAAATCTTGACTCCCTAACAAATAAGCAACACAAAAATGAATTTCTGGGTGTGGAACAATGAGGAAATGACATAAATCATGAGGGAAAAAACATCCAACAAACTCAACTGCGTGAGGGGAGGAAAAACATCCTCTTAAAACCCCCAAAATCATGGGTCTCTTCTCCCATTCACTGAGCAACACAAAAACAACTTCCCAGCCATGGAGAAAAATGGGTAAACTGCAGAAAAATGTGAGGTAATATCCCAACTTGCTCACAAGGAAAAAACGACCTCTTCAAACCCCAAGAATCATGATCCCCTTCTTCCCATTCGCAGGAAACATAGAAAACGAATTATGGGCATGGAGAAATGAAGAAAGCAACAAGAAAACCGTGAGGGAGAAAGCTCAGCAAGCTTCAACTGGGTGAGAGAGCCCCAACCTCCATGAGAATGAGTGAGGAATGAAATATATGGGTGAATAATATATTGGGCATGCATTTCCAAGCATTTACTTTCCCAAGAGGTCAAAAACATGTTTTCAAAAAATGGGTGGTGTTAAGTCATGAACTTGTTTTCTTCAATTTTATATTTTGATTGTGATTTTTATGTTAGGTTTTTTCCTATGCTTAAATTTTCTCATTTGCTTACTTTAGGAAAATTTTTTTGGTTTTTTGCTTTAAATTTTCATTATGGTTTGTTTCGTTAGGTTCTGAAGGGTTTTATAGGACATTATATGGATTAATTAGTTCACAAACAACATCATGATCATAGTTTATCATTTAAACCTCATTCAAAATGGAATCAATGATTAAAACATCACCAAAATTGAATTTGAAATATTCTTGTAGCGCAACGACGAAAATTTTACACTACGGTGCTACAAGAATATCGCGGGTGCCGAAATTGCCGATTTTTAAGCAAATTTCTCCCACGATTTTGTTTTTTAGATGACTAATCACATGCGTAAAGGGTTTTGATACGTGCTTCTTCAGTAATGATCATGCAAATAGGTGAGGTTGATGACATGAAGGAGATCGTGGCAAATAATCAGTTAGAGTTGGGCGAATGATGACAGATCAACAAATGAGCCGAGTTTGATGGAAAGAAAGTTCTCCACATATGCATCATTAAGCTCGAGGCGAAGTGGAACGGGGACAACCGCTAACAATCCAGAATTTGCAGTTATAGAGAAGATTTAGGGTTTTCTCAATGCGTCAGCTGGAGGCAAATTGAAGACCCGAAGACACTTGGATAGTTAATTTTGATGGTCAGATAGTTCAAGGATCAATTTTAAATGTCTGTAGTAGGTCAGAAATGAGGTATTCCGCGTAAGCCTGATCGTGGCAGCTAAATTGGGGGTTTCTCCTTTAAAGCTTGTTATGTTAAAATTGACTGAGGAAAGCTTTAATTCATGCTGTTAACAAACTCCCTATGATCAGATACCAGTCAAAAAGGGTTTTAGATGCTCTGGCAATTGATAAGTTGAAAAATAGCAGTTTCATTGAACAATTTCCCTGTCAAGACCAAAACATTTGGTAGGGTGAAGGTCTGTGTGAGGACCAGGGTTCATGGATTCACTTGTTACCTGTAACCATGCATAAAGTGAGCTGAGCATGTCAATTGCATGTAGACCTTGTTTGAGTAGGTGTTAGAAGCTGACTGTTTTTATGTGTTGAATGCAAGTTGAAGCAGAAAGTTAGTAGACATGAGATTGCTCTTACATCTTTCCATACACTAGTTAAACAATCTCCAGTTGATCTAATAAGCAGGAATTTGAGAGCACTAATGCAAAGTCCTTTTTTGCACATAGATAGCTCATAAGTGGCATTGAAAGGAGCCAAGGGTACTATTTGAGCAGAGCCATAACACACAGATGTTTTCATACATTCTAGAGATGGTCTAGCATCAAAATGAACAACTTGGATAGTAGTCAATTTCAGCAGCAGTTTGGTTGAAGAGTTTTTGGCACTCTATTGACCTCAATTACTCAACTCTGGTGTAAAACGTTCCCTGCATTAAAAACAAAAACAGACTGTTAGAAAGAAGAGAAAACAACCAAGGAGAATCGAAGAAGTTGACTTTCAAAACTCTAGAAGCTTGAGAAAAATGAGCTGTTAGGTCATTAACAGGGCCCTAAAAGTACACAGAATTGAGTCATTGAAAGCACATGGGAAAAAGTGGCAAAACCAACAGGGCTGAGCCCACTGAACTGAGTTGGATTGACCAATTTCCAGGTTGTGCAGAGCTTTTCCAGAATGCTGGGTGGTTGGATTTCTTCAAGAAGATTGATGGCTATAACACTGAGGTCTCTTATAAATTTTCCCAAAGCTATAAATAGGACATGGTAGTATTAGATACTCTGAAGTTTAAGTTGACTGTGGAGTTGATTGCTGAAGCCACATGAGTCAGGAATGAAGGAGAGTTGTGGTTCAAAAAGCTGCCATTCACCTTTAATGCCCAAAGGTATCTTATACCTGGCATTATTCCAGACTGGAGCAAAGGAATACTAATCCAAAATTTCAGAGATGAGTGGGTGGAGCCCATTAAAGTCCTACAAAGCTATATCACCTGTGAAGGGAGATATGCCTATGTCTTCAAATATCATTTTAGGTTCTTACAGCATGTGGTTGGTGAATCCAGAATGAGTCTTCCTTTATTTTTGTTTAAAAGTTTGCAGAAGATGTCAAGTAGAGTTAAGGAGCATCATGATCACACTACACAATCCATTTTCCATCATGGTTTGATCAAATTGATTATCAGTACTTTCCTGCAAAGAAAAGAAAAAACATGGGACTATTTCCTCTTTTGGTCTAGTTTCCAAATTAAGCAGGAAGAGCAGAAAACCAAAAAACATGTAGACAAAGGGAAAACCCTAGTTAGGAAACTAGGTTAGAAAATCAAGGTTGAAGACAAAAAGGATATTAAACTTGAAGAGGTGACAGAACCCTCGTAGGGAGAATATGAGCCTAAAAAGCTTTCAGCTGACAGTAAAGGCAAAGGTTTGCTGTTTACAAAAAAAGAAGATCAACCTGTACAAGATAGGGCACCAATAGAAACTTTCATGGAGGAGAAAATTGTTGTCACAGAGAAGGTTGCTGTAAACGAAGAAAACATTCAGGTCCAACAAAGAAGCCCAATCACTATACTATCAAAGGATTAAGGATATCTGTTAGAAGAAGATGAATTCTTTGTCAAAGCTGAAACTAGGGTTGATTCATGCAGGGAATTATCCAGTTTAGAAGATAAGACAATCAGACCTAAGAAAAAGAAGATCAGGGTTAAATCTATGGAGTTTTCCTCAATTAGACATCAAGGAAGAATGTTGAAAATGTTGGGAGAGTTTGCCCCAGGTTGGAGGCCTAAGACAAGACCTAAAAATAAACTAAGGCTGAATATGAAAAAGCTATTGAACCCTAGGTTAGACACAAAAGAGGTTACTGTGCTTGATGATGATTCTTCAGATGAAAAACCAAAGAATGAGAAAGAAGCAGTTCTAAAAACTCCAGTTTCTCATCATACAAAGGGAAAAAATCCATTGAAGTCAGCAGAAGAGATTAGTCTCACCGAGACTAAACTATCAGCTGTGTTTCTGGAATTAAGAGATGAAATGTTGAAGGAGCAGCAGACAGAAGAAGTGGATGCCTCTTATTCAGAAAATAAGATGCTAATGGATGAAAATGCACCTGATAAAAGAGACACTCAAGAAATTCCAAGTGTTCCTAGTATTTATACAAAGCTGCTATAGGAGGATGAAGACATTTTCAGAAAGTTAGATATTCCATGGCTTCCCAGTGAGACATAGGATACTACAATAGGGAAGGCCTTTGATTCAGAAAAGGAGAACCTGCAAAGAACCATCAAACAATACAGCCATCAAATGGATTACATGTAGGAAACTAATGATGGTATAATCCTAGCAAATAGAAGACTCAGGGATAATTTACAAGAAGTGAATGAGCATTATCAAGAGCTTACTGCAGTTTCCAAGGAATCCCTAAAGAGGAAGAGAAGCACATATTTACAATGTACAGAATTGAAGCAGACCATCAAATGCTTACAGGAGTAGAATGAAGAAATTACAAGAAGATTAGCAGATATGGAAGCTGAGCAGAAGAGAGCCAGGAAGAAGGCTCAAGCTTTGGATGGAATAGCCTTACTCGTTGAAGCTGCTAAAGACCTTTGAGTTTTGTTAGTTAGTCAGTTACCTGTTATGTCATTTGAAAAGTACTTTAGTTAGTTAGTTATTTGTTATGTTTTTGAAGAGATATTTTATTTTGTAATGTATAATTTCACTTTATCCCATCAATGAGTTGGCTGAAGACAATTAGGGTTTAGACCCTAATTGATTTTTTGAGAAACAATATTTAGATAGATGAGAAAGAGAACAAATGGTTCGATTTTTGGGCTGGCTTAAGGAGGTCTATGACTCTCATCTATATTTGTTGAGCATAATTATGAAATATATGATCTATATCACCTTTCAGTCTATGTTTTAGCTTGTTTAGCTACTTGACTGATATATTCATTACTAGTTTATGGTTTCTTTGCTTGTAATGCTTGTTAGTTATGAATGAACTTTAAGATTATATTCTGATTGGTACATGGTGATTATATTATGCATCTCTATTATTATTTATTTATGATTTAGTTCCTACTTGGATTTTGAATGTATTCCCTTCAGTCACCAAAAATTATAACCAGAAAAACCTTACCAAAAAAGCCCTAAACCCTAGTTTTACTTGAATGAATTTTTGAGATTGTGTTGGCTTGTTTCTTTGTAGCCTGGAAACAATTTCTGGCACAAACATCTTTGGTGCCATTGCCGAGGATGAAGTTGAAGACATATTTTCCCTGGGATACTTATCATTGTTACTGGTTTTAAGAGGTGAACTTAAACCAACACATTTTTAAGGCTACTTTTCACCAGATTTGTCACAGTGGCTACTAGAGGAGTGGGAACTAGGAACATACCTACTTCATCATTGCAGTTGGGTGTTATAGATCCTGAACAGATATTGAGGACAACAAGAAAGATTAGAAGATCTTAGTCATTACCCTCCCTATCTGACCCTGAACAGTTGGATGGTTCATTAGCTTCATCTGTGTCAAGAAAAGAAGAAGAAACTTCACCTTGGGTAAAATCAAAATTCCTGACAGTAGTTTCCAAATTTTTACCAATCCTCAATCCTTCATAAAAGCTAAAACTGCCTCTCCTGGTAAGATACCTCTTTTTCAATTGAAAGTAGGTAAAAAACCCTTTCATCCAAGTTCTATCCAAACCTCTTCATCACCAAAATCAGTTAGTCCTAAAATGGTAGCCCAAAATCAGCCTATAGACATGATGGACCGGATGGTTGCAGCCAGATATGCACCATTGGTCTTGCCTCATCCTTTAAATGCACTGCCTGGGGGTGACTATAAAAAATATTTTCCTAGATTCAACGGACAGGGGGAAACTATAGCTGAAGAACATTGGGAAGCTTTCCTTAGCTATGCTGATAACCAAAACATTGAGGCTAAGGATGTATGGATGAGAATGTTCGTGCAGAGCCTTGATGGAGATGTAAGGAAATGGTTCAGAGAGTTACCTGCTAACTCAATCACTATAATTGAAGAAATTCGTGATCTCTTTACGAGACAATGGGGTGACACTAAAGACCATACATACTATATAACTAAATTTGGAGCTCTTAGGAGGAAAAAAGATGAAACAATTGCAGACTTTTCAAAGAGGTTTAATAAGATGTACAGTAGAATTCCTGCAGAAATAAAACCTACAGAAACTTCTGCAAAACTGACATATGCAAATGCTTTCGACCATGAATTCTCCTTATTACTGAGAGAAAGGAGACCTATCTCTTTACTAAATATGCAAGATGCAGCATTGGAGGTAGAATCTAACATACTGGCTTCTAATAGATTAAAGAAAAAAACAACTTAGCAGCTTTATGACAGAAAAGGGAAAAAGGAAGCAGCTCAAGGAGGTTCAACTTCTCATTCTGTTGAAGGGAAAATTGACGAAATGGCTAAGTTGGTGAAGATTCTAACTGCAAAATTGAACAAATTAGAGCTGGAGAAAAATTCTAGCAATCCTGCTCCAGAAGGTGAATGAAATCCTAATAATCAAAACCAGTTCAGAAGGCAATTTGCTCCCCTTTTCATGCCTAGAGAACGAAGGAATAATGATATCCAGCGAGAAAGGAGAGAAAATGAGGACCAAAGAGTGCCACCACCTCTTCAGAACAATGTGGCTAATGAGGAAGAAGTTGATGATGAGATAGTCTTTGAAGAGACTGATGAAGATATGAATCATTTTGGAGAAGGATTATCTGGGGGTTTTGCCACTGAGGAAGAATTTCTAAATGCAGAATACTATGATGCTGACATGTTCGAAACAGAGGATGATTTAGGTCTGGAAAAGACTATTGTAACTGCTTCTATCTGTCAAAATGAACTTAAGAAGACTGTGAACCTGAGGTCAGGTCCAAAACAGGTGGTTCAAATTTCGAAGAAGAAGGCAGTTGTCCTTGCTAAGTAGTCATCTGATCCTGTGATAGAGAAAAGACAAGTTTTAGAAAAACAAAAGAAAAACACAGAGGTTGAAGAGTTAAATAAAACTGTCCATAATTTCAGTTTGGAGAATGAATTATGAAAGTTAAAGATTCCTATACCTTTAACTGAATTAATAAAAAATCCTTCATATAAAGAAACAGTCCTTAAGGTGATGAATTCCACAAGTAATCATCCTATTTCAGACACAGTAAATTTGCAAGAAGAAAATCCCAGGATTTTCATCAGCCCTGGCTGAAAAGACTAAAAATGAAGCAGGTGCTTCACCTCCATTCTACATCACCTTGACAGTCCATGAACAAATGATACACAATTGTTTATTAGATTCAGGAGCTTCACACAATTTGATGCCAAAGACTATTATGGAAGCTTTAGGTTTAAGTATCACCAAACCCTATCATGATCTGTATGCATTTGATTCCTGAGCAGTGAAATGTTTAGGGGTAATAAAGGACATGGTTTTCAGCCTGGCTCAGTTACCCATGAAAAGTGTGATCATGGATGTTGTGGTAGCTGATATTACACCAAATTTTGGGTTACTTCTTTCTCGGTCTTGGGCAAAGAAGGTTGGTGGGACCTTACAAATGGATCTTTCATATGCTACTATTCCTGTGTTTGGAGGAGAAAATAGAAGGTTGTACAGAGAGCTTCAGTTTGCATATATTGTGACAGATGACAGGAACCCTACAAATCATCCACTATATGCTGTTGACAAAGACCTGGGAACTTGCATGTTACATTTTAGTGATGAAGACAATACTGCTGGTTTGTTACAGGTTGAAAAGGAACAGCCAGTGAAATGCAGTAGAGAAGAGGAAGATGAACCGTGGCAATTATACTTTGATGGATCTTCTTGCAAAGAGGGTGCTGGAGCTGGAGTTATTCTTATATCCCTTGGAGGTGAAACAGTAAAGATGATGTATAAACTTGAGTTTATTACTACAAATAACACTGCTGAATATGAAGCTTTGTTGTTAGGATTAAAAGATGCCAAAGATTTGGGCATTCAGCAGATTTCTGCATATGGCGACTCCGAATTGGTTGTTCAACAAGTGAAGAACAATTATCAAGTGAAGCAGGGTTTGCTGAAAATTTATTGAAATGAGGTATGGGACATGCTTGAAAATTATTTTGTAGATTTTAATATTGCCCATATTCCAAGAGATCATAATTAGACTGCAGACTCATTGGCCTTGGCTGCCACACACTTTAGAATCCCCAAGACCACTCAGTTGAGGTATCCCATTGAGGTGAGGTACAGATCCTCTGTACCTGATAATGTAAAGCACTGGAGAGTGTTCGAATATGACATTGATATTAAAAGGTTTCTAGAACTTACACATGAGTTTTCCAATTCCCTGATTGATCAAGAGGAGGATGAAGAAGAGGGACAGGTGGATGAGATTGTTGAAGATGAGATAGCTGGACATAAAATTATTGAACTAAAAAGCAATTTCATCCCAAAAGGTTTGGTACCTATGGAAAGAATATTTACAAAGGATGATACACTTTCAAAGCCTATTGTTCAGTCTTCAAAAGAGAATGTGGTAGAGTGTAATATTGGTTATGCAGAACATCCTAGAATGATCAAAATTTCTAAATCACTTATAGCTGAACAAAGAAATAGGTACATTAAACTGTTAAAAGAGAATGTGGATGTTTTTTCCTGGTCTTATGAGGAATTGAGGACTTATGACATAGGAATCATACAGCATAAAGTCCCTTTAAAACCAAATGTCAAACCTTTTCGTTAGAAATTAAGGAGGATTAATCCAGCCTTGCTTTCTGTTATTGAAAAAGAAGTGAAGAAGTTGTTGGATGCCAGGATCATAGTGCCTCTCAGGTATTATTCATGGGTGGCTAATCTGGTTCCTGTTAGAAAAAATAATGGAGAAATCAGGTTTTGTGTTGACTTCAGAAATTTGAACAGATCTTCATTAAAAGATAACTATCCTCTGCCTAAAATTGAGCAAGTATTGCAGCAAGTAGTTGGGGCACAAAGGATCTCGATGGTTGATGGTTTCTCAGGGTACAATCAGATCTCTATGCATCCCGATGATAAGGAGAAGACAACCTTTACAACTCCCTGGGTAACTTTTATGTATGACAAGATGCCCTTTGGGTTAATGAATGCTGGAGCAACCTTCTAGAGGGCTATGGATATTGCTTTTGTCAGAGAAAAGGACAAGTTTGTGGTAATCTACTTGGATGATATTACTGTTTTCTCACAGTCAGATGACGAACTTTTGAAGCATTTGAAGCAAACTTTCTTGAAATGCAGAAAATTTGGCTTGTCTTTAAATCCAAAGAAGTCACACTTTGCTATACAGGAAGGCAAATTGCTTGGTCATTTAAGGTCTACTGATGGTATAAGGATTGATCCTGAAAGGGTAAAAGCTATATTGAAAATAAATTTACCTAGGAGTAAAAGGATGTCCAATCATTCATTGGTAAAATCAACTTTTTGCGTTGGTTTATACCAAACTTTGCTAAAACTATCAAACAGATCACAGTCATGTTGAAAAAGGATCAAGAAGTCAAGTGGACCACTGAGGCAAAAAATGCTTTTGAGAAGATCAAAATGGCTCTTACTAAAGCTCCTGTATTAGTAAGCCTAGATTTTACCTAAGAATTTCTTACATTCTCATTTGCATCAGAGGATACAATAGCAGCTGTTCTATTACAGAATAAGGAAGGACTGGAGCAGCCTATTGCATTCTTCAGCAAAACTCTCAGGGATTCTGAACTGAAATACAATATCTTAGAAAAACAGGCCTATGATCTGGTAAAAGCTTTAAATTTTTTCAGAATCTATGTTCTGCATTCTAAAGTTATTTCATTTGTTCTTAATGCTACTATAAAAGATGTTTTAACGCAGCCTGCTAGTGAAGGGAAAGGGGGTAGGTGGATTGCTAAAATCATGGAGTATGATGTAGATATCAGACCTACCAAACTTGTAAAAGGACAAGGTTTAGCCAAGCTGCTGGCTGAATCAAATTGTCAAGCTCTGGGATTGCATGTCATGGCTGAAGAGTTGGCTCAGGAGGAAGATCAAGCAATTTTAGAAAAAGAGAAGATCATGGAATATTATTCAGCATCCACATGGTATGCAGACATTGTGTACTTTTTGTTGTTTTTGCAATGCCCTGAGCATTTTGATAGGAAAGCTGCTAGGTCTTTAAAGCTTAAAGCTACTAAGTATTGTCTAGTAGAAGAGCAGTTATTCTGGAAGGACCTAGGTGGTATTCTACTCAGATGCTTGGATAAACCTGAAATTGAAGGAGTGATTTTTGAATCTCATGAGGGTGCTTGTGGAGGTCACAAGTACTGGAAGACAACAACATATAGGATTTTAAGAGCTGGATACTATTGTCCCTCTTTGTTTGCATATGTTTATCAACAGGTAAGAGCCTGTATCCCTTGTCAGAAATTTGCAAGCAAACAAAAATTGTTGTCATTGCCTCTAAAACCTATTGCAGTAAGTGCTCCTTTCCAGCAATGGGGTATGGATTTTATAGGAGAGATAAATCCAGCTTCCTCAGGACAACACAGGTGGATTCTAACTGCAACATATTTTTTTACCAAATGGGTGGAAGCTATCCCTACTAGGAATGCCACAGACAAAGTAATCATGGAATTCATTGAAGAAAACATCCTGAGTAGGTTTGGATGTCCTTAGAAATTAGTAACAGATAATGCCAAGGATTTCAAATCCAATGCTATGGAAGCCTTTTGTGAAAAGAATGGTATCTTGCTGAAGCACTCAACTCCTTACTATCCTCCTGGTAATGGTTTGGCTGAATCCTCTAATAGAAACATCATCCAGAGTATCAAAAAATTGCTCAAGCATAACAAGATATCATGGGATTCAATGCTGAAATATGCATTGTGGGCTGATACGATAATAGTCAAACAAGCAATTGGAACTTCTCCTTTCCAGTTAGTGTATGGCACAGCGGCAGTTTTTCCTGTTCAATTGGGAATCCCAGTGATGAATTTTCTTCAGCATTGCCAAGAAGAGCCCAATGATATGTAGGGAAGGATTTATGAGATGATAGAGTTGCAGCAGAGCAGGGAAACCGTAGAAGAAAGTGCACAGTTGTACAGATTGAAGATCAAGAGTACATTTGACAGGAAAATCAAAGATAACACTTTCTCAGTTGGTGATATGGTTTTGAGGTGGGATGCTAGGAAAGATAAAAAAGGGAAACATGGTAAGTTTGACAGCCTTTGGTTTGGCCCTTTCCTAGTGTCTAAGATTTTGGAGAATAACACTTTTGTCCTACAGTCTTTGGAAGGTGAGGAATTGTTTAGTCCAGTCAATGGACAATTCCTCAAGCATTTCTACAGTCTTTGAGGAGATTTTCACTTTTCATTGTATATACCGGTGTGAGTGAAGCATAATAAGGACTCCATAACCCAATGGAATTGTTGCAGACTAGTAGGTAGTAGATAAGAAGGCACTGGTCTACAGGTTCTTGAAGCCTCATAGGGAAGACTTCATCCCGTAGCTGGAGCCGGATGTTAAGTCATGAACTTGTTTTCTTCAATTTTATATTTTGATTGTGATTTTTATGTTAGGTTTGTTCCTATGCTTAAATTTTCTCATTTGCTTACTTTAGGAATTTTTTTTTGGTTTTAAATGAAATTTTGGTTTTTTGCTTTAAATTTTCATTATGGTTTGTTTCCTTAGGTTCTGAAGGGTTTTCTAGGACATTATATGGATTAATTAGTTCACAAACAACATCATGATCATAGTTTATCATTTAAACCTCATTCAAAATGGAATCAATGATTAAAACAACACCAACATTGAATTTGAAATATTCTTGTAGTGCAACGACGAAAAGTTTACACTACGACGATACAAGAATATCGTGGGCTCCGAAATCGCCAGTTTTTAAGAAAATTTCTCCCATGATTTTGGTTTTTAGATGACTAATCACATGCATAAGGGGTTTTGATACGTGTTTCTTCAGTAATGATCATGAAAACAAATGAGGTTGATGACATGAAGGAGATCGTGGCAAATCATCATTTAGAGTTGGGCAAATGATGACATATCAACAAATGAGCCGATTTTGATGGAAAGGAAGTTCTCCACATATGCATCATTAAGCTCAAGGCGAAGTGGAACAAGGACAACTGCTAACAATCCAGAATTTGCAGTTACAGAGAATATTTAGGGTTTTCTCAATGCGCCAGCTGGAGGAAAATTGAAGGCCTGAAGACACTTGGATAGTTAATTTCAACGGTCAGATAGTTCAAGGATCGATTTTAAGCGTTTGCAGTAGGTCAGAAATGAGGTATTCCACGTAATCCTGATCGTGGCAGCTAAATTGGGGGTTTCTCCTTTAAATCTTGTTATGTTAAAATTGATTGAGGAAAGCTTTAATTCATGTTGTTAACAAACTCCCTATGATCAGATACTAGTCAAAAAGGGTTTTAGATGCTTTGGCAAGTGATAAGTTGAAAAATAGCAGTTTCATTGAACAATTTCCCTATCAAGACCAGAAAATTTGGTAGGGTGAAGGTCTGTATTGTTTGTGAGGACCAGGGTTCATGGATTCACTTGTTACCTGTAACCATGCAATAAGCGAGCTGAGCATGTCAATTGCATGCAGACCTTGTTTGAGTAGGTGTTAGAAGCTGACTGTTTTTATGTGTTGAATGCAAGTTGAAGCAGAAAGTTAGCAGACACGAGATTGCTCTTATATCTTTCCATACACTAGTTAAACAATCACCAGTTGATCTAAGAAGCAGGCATTTGAGAGCACTAATGCAAAGTCCTTTTTTGCAAATAGATAGCTCATAAGTGGCATTGAAAGGAGCCAAGGGTACTATTTGATTAGAGCCATAACACATAGATGTTTTCATACATTCTAGAGATGGTCTAGCATCAAAATGAATAGCTTGGATAGTAGTCAATTTCAGCAGCAGTTTGGTTGAAGAGTTTTTGGCACTCTGTTGACCTCCATTACTCAAGTCTGGTGTAAAACTTTCCCTGCATTAAAAACAAAAACAGACTGTTAGAAAGAAGAGAAAACAACCAAGGAGAATCAAAGAAGCTGAATTTCAAAACTCTAGAAGCTTGAGAAAAAAGAGTTGTTATGTCATTAATAGGGCCCTAAAAGTACACATAATTCAATCATTGAAAGAAGATGGGAAAAAGTGGCAAAACCAACAGGGCTTAGCCCACTGAACTGAGTTGGATTGACCAATTTCCAGGTTGTGCAGAGCTTTTCCAAAATGCTGGGTGGTTGGATTTCTTCAAGAAGATTGATGGCTATAACACTGAGGTCTCTTATAAATTTGCCCAAAGCTATAACCAGGACATGGTAGTATTTGATACTCTCAAGTTTAAGTTGACTGTGGAGTTGATTGCTGAAGCCATAGGAGTCAGGAATGAAGGAGAGTTGTGGTTCAAAAAGCTGCCATTCACCTTCAATTCCCAAAGGTATCTTATACCTGGCATTATTCTAGACTGGAGCAAAGGAATACTAATCCAGAATTTCAGAGATGAGTGGGTGGAGCCCATTAAATTCCTACAAATCTATATCACATGTGAAGGGAGATATGCCTATGTCTTCAAATATCATTTTAGGTTCTTACAGCATGTGGTTGGTGACTCCAGAATGAGTCTTCCTTTATTTTTGTTTAAAAGTTTGCAGAAGATGTCAAGTAGAGTTAAGGAGCATCAGGATCACACTACACAATCCATTTTCCATCATGGTTTGATCAAATTTATTATCAGTACTGTCCTGCAAAGAGAAGAAAAAACATGGGACTATTTCCTCTTTTGGTCTGGTTTCCAAATTAAGCAGGAAGAGCAGCAAACCAAAAAACATGTAGACAAAGGGAAAACCCTAGTTAGGAAACTAGGTCAGAAAATCAAGGTTGAAGACAAAAAGGATATTAAACTTGAAGACGTGACAGAACCCTTATAGGGAGACTATGAGCCTTAAAATATTTCAGCTGACAGTAAAGGAAAAGGTTTACTGTTTACAAAAAAGGAAGATCAGCCTGTACAAGATAGGGCACTTGTAGAAACTTTCATGGAGGAGAAAATTGTTGTCATAGAGAAGATTGCTCTAAAGGAAGAAAACATTCAGGTCCAGCAAAGAATCCCAATCACTATACTATCAGAGGATGAAGGATATCTGTTAGAAGAAGATGAATTCATTGTCAAAGTTGAAACTGGGGTTGATTCATGCAGGAAATTCTCCATTTTGGAAGATAATACAATCAGACCTAAGAAAAAGAAGATCAGGGTTAAAGCTATGTAGTTTTCCACAGTTAGACATCAAGAAAGAACGTTGATAATGCTGGGAGAGTTTGCCCCAGGTTGGAGGCCTAAGACAAGACCTAAAAATAAACTAAGGCTGAATATGAAAAAGCTATTGAACCCTAGGTTAGATACAAAAGAGGTTACTGTGCTTGATGATGATTCTTCAGATGAAAAACCAAAGAATGAGAAAGAAGCAGTTCTAAAAACTCTAGTTTCCCATCATACAAAGGGAAAAAATCCATTGAAGTCAGTAGAAGAGATTAGTCTCACCGAGACTAAACTATCAGCTGTGTTTCTGGAATTAAGAGATGAAATGTTGAAGGAGCAGTAGATAGAAGAAGTGGATGCCTCTTATTCAGAAAATAAGATGCTAATGGATGAAAATGCACATGATAAAACAAACACTCAAGAAATTCCAAGTGTTCCTATTATTTCTACAAAGCTGCTACAGGAGGATGAAGACATTTTCAGAAAGTTAGATATTCCATGGCTGCCCAGTGAGACATAGGTTACTACAACAGGGAAGGCCTTTGTTTCAAAAAAAGAGAACCTGCAAAGAACCATCAAACAATACAAGCATCAAATGGATTACATGCAAGAAACTAATGATGGTCTAATCCTAGCAAATAGAAGACTCAGGGAGAATTTACAAGAAGTGAATGAGCATTATCAAGAGCTTACTGCGGTTTCCAAGGAAGTCCTCAAGAGGAAGAGAAGCACATATTTACAATGTGCAGAATTGGAGCAGACCATCAAAGGATTACAACAGCAGAATGAAGAACTTACAAGAAGATTATCAGATATGGATGCTGAGCAGAAGAGAGCGAGGAAGAAGGCTCAAGCTTTGGATGGAATAGCCTTACTCACTGAAGCTGCTAAAGACCTTTGAGATTTGTTAATTAGTCAGTTACCTATTATGTCTTTTGAAAAGTACTTTAGTTAGTTAGTTATTTGTTATGTTTTTGAAGAGATATTTTATTTTGTAAAGTATAATTTCACTTTATCCCATCGATGAGTTGGCTGAAGATAGTTAGGGTTTAGGCCCTAACTGATTTTTTGAGAAACAGTATTTAGATAGATGAGAAAGAGAACAAATGGTTCGATTTTTGGGTTGGCTTAAGGAGGTCTATGACTTGTTTATGAGCTAAGCACATAACTCTCATCTGTATTTGTTGAGCAGAATTATGAAATATATGATCTATATCACCCTTTAGTCTGTGTTTTAGCTTGTTTAGCTACTTGACTGATATATTCATTGCTGGTTTATGGTTTCTTTGCTTGTAATGCTTGCCAGTTATGAATGAACTTTAAGATTATATTCTGATTAGTACATGGTGATTCTATTATGCATCTCTGTTCTTATTTATTTATGATTTAGTTCCTGCTTGGATTCTGAATGTATTCCCTTCAGTCACCAAACATTATAACCAGGAAATCCTTACCAAAAAAACCCTAAACCCTAGTTTTACTTGATTGAATTTTTGAGATTGTGTTGGCTTGTTTCTTTGTAGCCTGGAAACAATTTCTGGCACAAATATGTGGCTTCCCAAATTGAAATTTGACCTCAATACCTTTCCCATCCCAAGGAAGTAACTTCTTCAACCAAATTCTAGATGAATGGGCACAATAGATAAAATGGGTAGTTGACAACTTTATGGGTTTTCCCTTTAACATTGGCTTTACCCCATTGGATCAAGGGTTTGATTATTTCCCCCTCTCTATTCCTTGTGAAATCATGCCCCCATCTCTTTAACATCACGGCACATAGCTAGTTGTGGTATTTTTATTAATTTTCATTTTTACATGACGTCTCGAACCATATTATGCCCGAATAGCACATAAACAATCCACATAGATTTTAATTGCCGAAACATAAACACTAAATCCATAGTGGGGCCTTTGCCTTAATCTCCACACCACGATTTATTAACATTATTTACATCATATGCAATTTAATACCATGGGGTCAAAACCGGGGTTTTACACTATGAGCATATGAAGATGCCATTAATGATTTTAATCCATGAAAAAAATCATGCAATAACAAGGTAAGTGCGTACTGAGAAACGCTAATTCACCCCTGCAAAATTGAAAACATCATCAAATATTTTTTGTGTTTTTGTATTTTTTTAACTAGCATAGTAATAATGCTATTCTACCATTATTCAGCTTGCTTCCCCTTCCATTGATTCTTGTGTGATAACAACATGCCATCATTATGTCATCCAATGTCCCCTAGCTCCCCCAAATTGAGCACTTTTTCTACCCTCGGAAGAAGAAAATGACAAATGTGAAGAAGTGGGGAAAAATAGATATGATTTGTTATGCTTATTCATGAGAGGTTAAAGACACCCAAAAATAATTAATCTTCTGCTATATGAAACAATGGTTGAAACCATCTCAAGTTATACCTTCAAGATGGTAATAGTTTCCCTCATACAGATACATGCATCCTACTACAAGAATGTTGAAAGTCTATTCGAAACCATTGCTACAAGATTTTAAAAACCTTGACAGTATATGTTGGAAGGAACATTACCATGGTTCAAATTTGTTTCTTATCATGAGATGACCAATTTATAGGGCTGAAGAAAACTAGATAAGTCATCTATTGAATACTACATATGATGTGCTAGAAATGATAGATGACAATCCAATGTTATGTAATTTTACTATGGTAAAATCTAGGCAACTTAATTCATTTCTTCTCCCTCAATATGACATGAGTAGTTCATTGCACTAAATCAAACTTTCAACAAATTCATCATTTTCCAAAAGTTGATTATATATGATTGTTGTGAAATGCATTATCAAGGACTAAACTATGTGTACCTTTAGGTGTTGCTTCAAAATGCATCTTCCTTTTTATATGACCATCCATGTCTTTATATTTATCTTGGACAATAGTTTCTTCAATATGTTCCCATGGAAATGCTTACTGCAGTTGCAATTAACAGATTTATGTCGAAAACCCAACCAAAACACAACATTAGTTGTTTACCCAAATTTTCATGGATCCACAATACCTTGGACAGGGCTGCATGCATTCCTTTTGAGCAGCTTACAAATGTCTTATGTATTAAACTTTTCAAAAATTCCATTGTTAACTATAGGCATGTCTCCATGTTTTCTCTGTTGCATTTGCAACCATTGCATATTAGTCTTTGTATTTAGCGAAGGGAAACTGTTATGCTCAAGGATGGAACCATAGTGTTTTCTTAACGTTGCCTCATTACTGTTGAAATAAACTTCACACCATATATTGAAATGTTGCTTTAGGACTGTCCACATGAAGCAACTGTTCTGCATAAAAACTCTCCAATTGTGTTGATTTTGTTGACTTGGAAGTTGGAACAATAAATGCAAAAGAAGAAATTATTGTATCTGATTTTGGAATTTAATTTTGCTACAGAGTTTTCTCTTTGACATTCACCTATAAATTGTGACATAAGATCCAAACACAGAATCCATTAATTTATTTCCCTAGTAGCACATAGTCATCCTTTTTTTTTTGCATTGACAGAAAATTTCAGAATGGAATTCAAGGAAGCAATGTATTCCTCTACATAACAAATGTTGGGATGACTTCTACAATAGTTTATTCCCTTCTTCCTATAGTGTCTTTGGCTTGCAGATGAAATTATCCCTTTTTTCCTATTGTTGGATCTTGTGTGACAACAATAAGAATTCTTCTCTCTTGTTGTTGGTTCTTGTGTGGCAGCAACAAGGTTTATGTAGAAACATTCTCTTCATGCTTGGGTGTTAGGAGATGTCAAAGTGGGCTTAGGTAGGAAAGTAAAGATAAGGTAATGTGTAAATGGAAGGATGAAGGTTTGGGCTGAGCAAGGATGGGAAATAATTATGGTGAGTAATGTAAGGATTATGGTGGGTATTAAGGTAGTTACAGTAGGTAATGGTGTTTTCCTTCCCCCAAACTGATAGCTTTTGATACCCTTACAAATATAGGAGGGAGTAAGCAAAAAGACTTAAGTGCATTTCCAAATACAAATCCATAGAATTCAATAAAATTGACTAACAATAAGGAAAAGAAGCATACCTGTAGTTGCATGCTCATATCATGAAATGTGTAGCAACATCTTGAGAAGCATGAGATCTAATGTGGTCCACGATGGTGTCGAAACTTACAAGAAAGAACAATGTGGAATTTGGAGCTCATAGCATGATGAATTGCAACTTAGATTTGGAGCTGAAAAATTGATCTTCTGGTGTAGTAGAAAATCTTGGAAACTTTATTTAAAGAGCACGATGGAATACTTTATTTCTAACTTATTTGCAAACCTTGTCTTCTAGCAAGATGGTTTTTAGACAATATCTATCTGACTGTGCCCAAAGGGTTTTCACAATCAGAAATTTTTATTCCCAAGGGATGATTGCAAACAAGTTGGATTTCAAAGATTCCATGGTCTGATGGTGCATACGATAGGTTTTCACAATACAATTTTATTTGGATAGGGGATATAGAGGTGAGGGAGTTTGACATTGTAAGTGAGCCAAGTTGACTTTATTGTGTGGGTTAAGGATGGATGGAACAAAAAGTCATGGAAGTGATAGAACGATGGAGGTTGAAGTTAATTTGATGACAATGGTGACATTTAATGATGTGTATGAGAAAAAATTGTCAACCACATAAGGAAATGGAAGTTGTATTAACTTCAACAGGAATGCATATCAAAATGGTAAGAAGGAATTACATAAGCATACCATGGTGCTAATGAATGAGCACGATGAATCTTTGGTCTTCTGAAAGGATTTTTTTTATAGAAATCAGGGATGTAGAAATGGGAATGTGGGAATGGAACTTGAACTTTGGAACATTGGTATTTAGATTTTGTTATCCAACTTTTTGTACCATAAGTTGGTTTTCCCAAGGAGCCGCTGGTTGACAGACTTGTTCAAAGTCTGATTCCAGTGTATCAGTCGATCCATCTGCTTGTCTAGCCAATATTGGCTAGTCACGTTTTTATTTTGACCATGGCCCCGCGGGGTTTGTAATAAAATGTGATAGTAGGATATTTTTGAGTGGTTCGGTCTCCTGAGATGTAGAATATCAAATAGAGTATTCCAGGGAGTTTTTTGTCCCTGACAATTATGCTCTGCCTTCAGCTGAGTATAATTGATGAGGTTTTCTCCTGCTTCCTCCAAAGCTGGAATGCCTGATGTTGAATTCTAGGCCTTGGGGGGTTATTGGAGCCCAACTGAGTGTTATAATCCTACTAGACATTATTTAGATAGATCATGGTCATGTCCTAAGTCATGTGGATACATAAAAAAAAATTGAAAAAATCTTTTTCGAACAGTGAAAAATTATTTTTTTAATTTTTAATTACTTTTCCTAAGTTTTTTGGGTTAATTTTTCCATAAATTAAATGGAAAAAACCCGTTTGTGATTCATACCCAGAATTCAATGATTTAAGGCTCTAACCTTAAGCCAAAAATCATTCTTGATCAGCCAGCCAATCAGAGCCAACTTTCAGATCAACAATCGGACACATAATGCCTTTTTACTCAAAAAAGTCAGTTTTGAGTAAAAAAATGATTTTTATTAAAAAAAAATGATTATTTTGGAGAAAACTAAAAATCCCCAAATTAATCCAAATTTAGTAAAATAAAAGGCTAAATGACATCTCATGGAGCACTTATGATGATTGGAGTTATGATAACTCAGCTTTAGTCATCATTAAGAGAGCAATTAATTTATTATCAGTTAGTAGACATGTCATCTCTAGCTAGAGATGAGATGGGTAACACTCATTGGTCCGGTGATTTGATCGAGGTGAAGACTAAAGCTTGCACCATCAGTGGGCTTCCCAAACCTAACGAAGGCTCCAGCCAGACCTAACGATGAGCTTACCTACATCACACGTGTGGCCTCATCCCTGGCTTGTTTTAAGTACACATGTTTGGAGTGGGGGTGCCTTGCCTGGGTGGAGGCCTCCCCTCACTCCAGGTTCTCCGGTTTAGGTTTGAGCTCTTTGTTAGGTGGCTAAGCTAGTTAGGGTTGGTTTTTTGGTTTTAGGGTTTTAGCACTCTCTCATTTGTTTAATAGAAGCTCTTTCAGCTCTATTGAGAGGAGAGTCTGGCATAGAAACTTTGTCGGATTTTGTAAGCTTCTTTTGTTAATAAAATATTGAGACTTTGGAGGTCACTTGATGGGATTTTGGCATTGTGTCTTCATCCTATGTGAAGTAATATCTCTTTCACCCTACCCTTGTAATGCAATTTGATTATTATGTTTATTGAAGGCTAACAATCTAGCACTTAGGCTTCTAATCAAATCTGCATTGAGAGTTTGTGTCTTCAGGGATTGCATCTAGCAGGAGATTTCGGCATCTAATACCTTCACCATACAAGTGTTCCATTATTAATATTTTTGTTTGCAGGGTTGCAAGCAGTTCCGGATCTTTCTTGCCTTCTCCAAACAAACTTAAAAAAAAAATTCTACTCGTTACTTTGATTGCTACAAGTGGATCTCTATTTTCTAGGTTCTATCTTACCTCTTTTCCACTTTTATAGAAGTTATCAAGTCATTTAAATCTTTATTTTAAGCTTGCTTGGCTTCTACTAAGTTATATCTAGGCTTTCTAGGCTTAGATCTACTTTTTCAAAGCTAGATCCATCTTTCTAAAGGTCCATTTTTAAAGATCTAGTTTCATTTCCTTTTTAAATCCATCTTTCTTTTTGGCTTGGAAAACGTGCACGAGTTTTCTCGAATAACGTGCAAATTTTCCATTTTTTGGGCTTGCTGGTTTTCTGTATTTTTCATTAATTCTAAATTTTGGAAATTCTTTAAAAAATTAGAAAATTTTCAAATTTTTTCAAATTTTTTTAAATTTTTTTTTTACTTTTTCTCGAAAAGCGTGCCATTTCAAGCTCGCTTTTTTGGGCTAATTTTTGACTTTTTTCTGTTAATTCTAAATTCTGGAAATTCGTTAAAAAATCAGAAAATTTTCAAAATTTTTGAAAAATTTTATTTTTTTAAATTTTTTGACTTTTTCTCGAAAAACGTGCAACTTTGTACTTGCTGTTTTTTACTGATTTTATGAAATTTTCTGCTATTTTCCAGATTCTGGAAATTAGCCTAAAATGTTAAAAAATCTTTAATTTTAAATTCACAAAAAGTCCCAAGTGGTTTCGCTAAAAATCGTGCATTTTACGTAAAAAACGGTGAGCTTGCCTGTTCCTTTCCAAGTTTTGATTTTGGGTCTCATTCCATTGTTTTGATCTCCTGTTTCATCTCATAAGGCACTTGTCTTCTCATCCCCTTAATCTTTTCGAATCACAGGTTAAATTTGGTTTCCTAACACTCTCACTAGTCCTTGTTTAGAGCTCTTATCCACAGGTGAACCAAAAGTAAAACCAAACAAGAAAGAGCAAGTAGAACTAGATCCAAAGATAAAAATCCAAAGCCAAAAAAGAAGTCATTCTCCTTTGTACAAACTCATAAGAGTTTTTCATTTTTACTTAAATTACTTCTCAAAGTCCTGACAAGGATTAAGTTCCAAAGGCATTTGTACTTCATTAATAAGACAAGGCTAAGTGGGATAGGGCCTCCCATACTTGGTTTTTCTTCCCCATTTGGGGAAGAGTTTTTTTTCTTTCTTAGCTTAGATTTATTTCGAGTACATAGAGTAGTTTCATTTTTTTTGCAAAGTAGATACTAATTGTTAGATTAGCCCATTTTGTTTCATTAACTAGGTTGATTACTTCATCTTTCAATTTTTTGTATCTTTCATAAGTAATTCAATTGTTTAAAGTAGAAATCTCTTGAATCTGACTTTGTAGATCAAGAGTGCTCTCTATCGGAGAGTTGTCTTTTCATTGTTTAATAATTTAAACAATTAATCTTGAAAGTCTCTTGAACTTGCCATAATCCAAGTCAAGAGCACTCTCTATCAGAGAGTTTTAATTAATTAACTTAATAAAATTCGTAACTCACATCCCTTTAATTAATTAACCCCCTTCCCTCCTTGCCGGAGTATGCTCTGACCGATCTTCGATCGGAATACCCAGAAATGACATTGGATCTCTAAACCCCACAAGAGGAACTTAACTAAAACTTTTCCCCATAACCAACGCACCGGTGTTGTTCGATAAATGTCGAGGCATGTGGGAAAATTCCAAGTGCGGGCGCCAGGCTACCTAATCTGGGCACTGGTAGTTAAGTTATTGAACACTTACCTTTGACCCCAGATAGGTCCGTCATGTCTTCGAACGGAGCCACTGGAGGTATTACCGGTTAGGACATCCAGCCACCATAAGTGAATATCACACACAAAAAACTCTTAAAACTTACCAAGCGCACTTGCAAAACCTAACATTCACTGGCATCTTTTGGGATCCACATATTTACACTCAAAGCATCTCTGATAAGTTGACTCCATAGGCACCGGTCCCATCTTTTAGCATTGTTGATAATCTGGGCCATTTGTCCATCGAATGTTTGATTATAAATCATATCTGTGAATGCTTTATCTATTTCGTGAAGCTCTCAAATATTTGTTTATATTTCAATTCCGGTGATAGCAACGTGGATTGCTTTGTCTTGTGTTAAATTCATCACATTAATAATCTTAAATCATAATAACTCCTAAACAACACCCATCCACATCTGAAACATCTAAAAATTAACTTAAACATTGAGCCATAGAAAACTCTTTGTTAGGGACTACCCCCATTGGCTTCGTTAGAAGTTAGCCTAAACAGAGGAGCTAGGAGTAGGTGACAGTACCTAGCTCTGTGCTTGCCCCCAAGGTCACACCTCTCCCACTTTCTCAAGTGAGGAGACAACTTTCAGAAGATTTCTGCTGCTGGTGTGCAATCGACGGACAACAAATTCTTCATGTCAATTCTCCATATGTCTCATTCTAGATCCATCTACGATTTTTGATAAAAGTCTTCTTCTTGTTGTCTTCTAGTGAGACACTGCTTGATTAGGCTTGTAGGAACTTGAGCTTCAAAAGTATCACATATCATCATAATGAAACTTGATTATGGGAGGCATGGAAGGAATTCCTATTGGCATTAAATTTGGTCTCCACGAATCAGTCATATATAGATTGATCTTCTTTGATCTTCCAAAGACTTGTAAAAAAATTGGCACTTACCTCCAATAAAATGTGAGATCATGGAAGAATAAAGGTTATTTGTCTCTCTTAATCCCAAAAATAGGAAATATAAATAGAAAAATTTCTTGTAAAACAAATTCAAGGAAGATAAAATAAACAACAAAATATTTTTACCTGCTGGAGAGCGGTAGCTAGCCTAGACTACCCAATGGTATTTTGTTAATAACTTCTTCGTTTCATGACCAATTTGAGCGATTCAAAGTACAAATGAAAGTGGATTCATAGGGATACCCCCATTACAAATAGGTTTTGGAAATTCATTAAAATGGTATGACAAATATGATAATAGCATCATGTAAGAAAGATTGGCTTGTAATTTTCATCCTAGACCAACAGTCATTAATTTGAGCATAACGTGTTCATTTGATGATGTACATAACTTGATTCCAATTGTATATGAAATTATATTTATGTAGGTACCTCCAATAGACATAGGTTTTGAATACAATAATAATTTATGGGTCTAATATGACAACGATCACACTATGAGACATAGTTCCAATAATGTTGATTTAGGATAGGAAGCCAATATTTTAGCCATAATTTCCTCGTATGATATCCAAATTGAGTGATTAAAATTGAGTTGTAAACTATATTCATAGGAGAATATTAATTTGAAATAGGTTTGAAAAATTCATCCATTTAGACACCCAAAAAGTGATTATTCGAGCTCTGTTCTTAAGCTGCATACCCTACACCTAGTCAATATTTTGACTATATCTTTTTCTTTTGATACCCAAATTAAAAAATTCAAATTGGATTAGAAAATAGATACCAAGTAATATATTTGACATAAAAAGGTTTTAAAAATGTGTCCATATGGTCTCTTAAAACATAACTATCTAGACCGTATTTTCAATAAGCCCAACAAACAAAAAAGCCCCAATAGTCAATTTCTCACTAAAATGATGATCTAGATGGGAGTGAATATTTTAAGGGTTATAATTTCAATGTAATACATCCAAATAACAAAAAATTCAACAATATAAACCTTCGGTTGACCTACACATACATTTTGAAGCTTCTGTGGCTGAGTTGTAGATCCTAAAAAAAAATGAAAAGTTTCCAAGATATGAATAAATGATAGTAGTCCAACTTCAAAAATTGTATTTTAATGCTAAAATATGCATTTTTATGACTTGAATGACATATTAGATACCCTTTTTTGAAACTTTTGAGTCTTTTGTACTCCTTGTTTAATGGCTTCCCCTTGAATCCTTCAATAGAGTCTTCATTCAACAATCCTACTTTATGTTTCCAAGATTTCTGCAAATACAAATTTGTAATATGGTTGGCTCTTACTGCACCACAAAATCATCATTATGAATCTTTAATTTTATTCATGAAAATAGAACACATAAACAAATATATTGGTATTGCATAAATTATTGACATGGTTCAGATTTGCAGAGACTTGCAGTAGGTTATTACACTATAGCAATGCTATAGTGAGGTCATCTTTACATATTAAATGTCTCTACTCCTTTGTCCTTAAAGCAAAAACATATGCATGTAGAAATGGAAAACAAATAAACAAACAATTATCAAAACTAATTGAAGTTCACTACCAAAAGAAAATTAACTCAATCAAAAAGAGAAAAACATCTCACATAAAATAACTATGTCAATCAAGTAAGGGGTTACAGTGGTTGTGGTAACTCCCCAACAATGACACCAAATGACGGTCCTTTTAATTGCCTTCTAATTAATTATAAAACAACTAAGAAGTGTGCATTAATTGTCAAGCTGAGGTTCATTGAGAACTACCATTCACTGTATGTGCAAACAAAAATCTCCTCTTACATTGGTTTATCTATTGTGAAGTTGTAGTTCAATAACCTTACTTACAAATAGCGGTATGAACAGTTACACAGTCTTGGATAGGAACTAACCAGCTAAACAACTGCTGAAACTAAGTTGTAGGAAAGTAATTCACATGACATTAAAGTAAATTTACACTATGCTGGAAAGTAAATACTAAAACTAAATTCATACTTTGCATGAAAAGCAAATTCTAAAACTAATTCACACTTTATGAGAAAAGTCAATTCTGAAACTAAATTTGCCACGTCCCCAACCCTTACTCAGCAGAGAGGACGTGACAACATCTATCAACCAGGGCAATATAAGCCCCGCGAACATATATATATATATATATATA
>LPNX010082839.1:467716-483433 GCA_001517045.1 Pseudotsuga menziesii
GTAATTCATTAAACAATTACAGTTGCGGAGAATAAAATATAAGAGAATACTTATCTTTGAAATAAGCTTGTCCTGCAACCAACTATGTCGCTACAATGTTCCACCCAACCATAGGCCAGTGCGCTCTTTAATCTCTCAGAAGCACTGCCACCCTCGAGTTGGGCATGATTTTCCCCAAGGAATAAGCATCACTAGCAGTCTTCACCCATAGCCAAGGATACAATAAAATTCAGTTAATCCAACATGGTTGGGTTTATCAAACTTACACAGGCAATGATTTACACTTAGCCAAATTCACATAAAACACAACCAAGCCAACAGGTGGGTTTATCAAGCTATCAGCCAAGCCATCCTTCTAGTTGGGTTTATCAGGCTGCAAAGGAGGTAGAAAGGTTGACTGCTAATCTAGTGAGATCAACCCTAGAGCTATGAACACCCACACTTGATCTAGCCTGAATTCTAAACAATTGCACACCCAACACAAGGAAGCATTCCCTTCTCTGCTACACAGTCCCTCAGGCCATGCCTTCCCTTCCAGTGCTATTTAGGGTATGCAAGGAAGAAACCCAACCTTCTAGATTAGTCTGTGAGGTTCCTTCACACACTAGGTTTATCAAGCAAGTCTAAACTCCATTTCCATTCCTTAAATCAATTCAGATGCCAAACAAGAATGCACACACAATGATATCATTCCTAGGATTATCAAAACATAGCAGAAGCCAAGGAATTACACATGCACACAGTAATTTACGAATTTCTGAACATTGTCGGTGCTAGACCGACTACTGCAAAATACCAAAAATGAAAACGTTGTTGGTCTTTCAATTCAAAGACACAAAATTGGATTTAGGGCATCGTGTTCAGGAAAACCACTAGCAGATAGGAGAAAACGTGAGAGAGAACAATTCCAAATAGGAAAACCAAAATCGTGAAAGGAAACAAATTGTCGAACAGGGGAAAATTGTGAAGGGTTTAGACTCATAATCGTTTTTGCTTCCGGCTGCTTTGTGAATGTTCAATTTGGTTTCCAAAAAATATTTTTCCCTTCCAAATCGTGAAGGAAGGTGAAACGCTGCCACATGAGGAAAAAAATGGATGTTTTCTTCAAGATTTTTTTTTTTTCCATAAGTGGTGCTTTTCCCATTTCAAATTTCTTCTCACTCTTCCAATCCCCCACTCCCTTATTCTTAGGAAAAATCATGCCCCCATCCCATTTAGTTGCGTTGACATAACCGACTGTAGGTTTTTAATTAAAATTGCAATTTTAACATAATGTCTGGCTTTTTTAATGTTTAGCTAGCATAAAAAAAATACCATCGGCTCAACCTTGATTGCCGAAATATAAATACTAAATCGATGGTGAGGATTTTTCCTAGCTCCAAACCATGATTATTTACATCATTTGTTTAAATGCAAAAGTTGTCAAAACCGGGGTGTTACAAAATCACACTTTGTGGAAAAGTAATTTATAAAACTAATTCACACTCTATGAAAAGTAAGTTCTAAAACTATGTTCACACTGTGCAGGAAAGTAAATTCAAAATCTACTTAACATAAAGGTAAATTGTAGAAGTAAAATCTAAAAGCTTTCCTCTCCAAATACAAGTTTTTGTTTATGATCCAATGTAGTAACTAGCATTATTGCATTAAGCACATTCATTATAAAAATAATCATTTAAATAACTAATCTATGGATTACAATATAATTGAAGGAATAAACTTCACACGTAATAAGGAGTGAAAATTAAGCAATGAAGTAAAACAATATCAACACAAAATAAATAAAATCCTATTACAAAAATTATAAAGCTAAGATCTAGATTGAATGAAAATGAAAGTATAACTTTATTCCATAATTATTTGGACAAATGCTCTAAGTGTCTCCCCTATAGAATGGAGAAGGATCTCTTATTTATACATGTGTTATTGATAACAAATAATAAATGAGGATCCAAAATATACTCAACAATTTCCTAAAATTTGGATCTCAAAAACTAATTCAAAACTAGTTCCAAGATCTTTGTTAACCACATGCTATTTAGAATACCTTTGAAATCAAATTCGAATTTAGGGAGAGAGGCTATATTAAAATAGTCAAAACTCATGCCAAGTGTCTCATAACAAATTTTGACTTCTTAGGTCCATCATATATTTGATAGATATCTTCAAATCTTTTTGAATAAGACAAATATGCACTCATATCCACCTCCATTTACCAACTTTAATTTAATATCATGATTTGAGACATAACAATAATATAAATAATGGATTTATAAAAATCCATTACTCCTAATGAATATTATTTTCCAAAGTTGGTGGTTGAAGGTAAATTTCAATTATCGACTTTCTAAAACTTCTATAGGAGTTTCCACAGCTAGTAGGTTTTGTATAGGTTCCGCCGCTGGTAGTTTCTATAAAGGTTCCATAGCTACCTGTATAGTTTCTACAACTGCATATAAAGTTTCCAAATCTACCTATATAGTTTCCACAATTTCCTGCAAAGTTTATGCGGCTTCTTGTATAGTTTTCGTAGATGCCTATTATACTTTATGTAGTTTCTACAAAACTCCCTCAAATATATTGTAGTTGCTTCCAACATATGATTTATTATTCAAAGCAAATATATAGTACACGGATTCCCTCAATGTTAGTAAAAAATCAAATGAAATACTATGACATGTAATGGAAAAATAACTTGAGCATAAAAACTTGTATATGAGCATAAGAAGGGATTCACACATGAATATGGATAAGCAGAATGGATTAGAGATAAGGTGAAATGATGATAAAAATATGTTAAATCCAAGGCCTGTCATCTCCCCCAAACTGAAAATGTTGCATGTCCTCATGAAACCACGTGTCAACCAAGTTGAATGAATGATCCTTTTTTTTAATGCATACCTCAAAACTCATCATCAACAATCCACAACCACTATGTCCGATCACCTAGAAGTATAAAGTATCATCCTTAACAAGTTGTAATACAAACATTCCTTCAAAATGACATTTTCACGGAAAACAATGCAAGAAATAGGTTATGTAGCCAATGGACTAGCAATCTGTAGCTGGATTGGCAATTTGTAGGAAATGGACTAGTGATTGTAGCTTTCAAAAAAATATGATTTATCCAAAAGTAAAAACTAGGTTTTTACCAAACTTTGTAGGGCTGTTAGGAATGCAATTATGCTTCTCCCAACCAAAAATTGGAAAAACTCACATCACAATTTTCAAGAAAATGAGAAAATGGTTGTAGGTTACTATGCTCTATTTCTCAAAAACCATGCATTGGATTGAGCTGAAATTTATTGGATTTTTTCTTGTTACCATAATGCCTATCTCCACAAATTTTCATGGATACCGAGTTCATAATTTTTGAGAAAATGGTTGTAGGTGACTATGCTCGATTTCTCGAAAACTGAGCATTGCATTCAACTAAAAATTTATGTATTTTTTCTTCTTACCATAATGCTTATCTCCACCAATTTTCAAAAATACCCACTTCATCGTTTGAGAGATATAATCACTTTAATTTCTGTACTTTTTCATAAAAACATGAAAGAGTAAAAATCATGAGCTTAATTGCAATTACTATTCAGAGTTCTCACTCATATGTTTTAATCTTTCATATATCAAGTATGCAAGAGAAACCCTATGAGAATATGAAGATTCCATTAATGATTTTACTCCATGAAAAAAATCACACAATAACACGGTAAGTCTACCCAAAGAAACACTAATTTTCCTCGACAAAACATCATTGAATAAATTTCTGTGTTTTTGTATATTTTTTTTAACTTCCATAGAAATAATGTTGAATGAATTTGTCATTGATTTCAAAAGGGGTTCAGTAATGAAAAAGGAATAAGTGATGACACAATGACAAGGAAAGAGATGACATATGTGATAATGATGGAAAGACACATGAGAGGATTCGACGAGGGGATCAAGTTTGATCAAACTAAAATGATTGATCGATCCTATGATTAATCGACGTAGGGTCATGGAGTGTAATCAAGTTATTTAGTAGAGGTTAGACGGATTATATTATATCAAGAGAATAGATCGATGACAGGAAAAGGATCTGCAAAGTGAATATGCGTGGAAAATAACATTCTGGAGCGCCAAAGTGAAGGTTCAATTGAACAATGGACAAGAAGTATTTCACAAAGTGATCAATGGTTCACAAGATTTGTGGAAGACGAATCATGGAAGAAATTTTCAAGAAAATGGGAAATACATACTCGTAATCCACAATCTGCAATTGTGGAAGGAAGGAGTTCCTGATTACGAAAAGGATGTTGCGGAAGGATAACTGTGGAAGCACTTTTCAAGAAAAATAAAAAATTCACATCCTCAATCCACAATCCACAATTTCAGAAGGAATAAGTTCCTCTAAGTTGCGGAAAGGTCAAATTATGGAAAGGTCGGTTCATAAAAGCTTAATGTGGAAAGATCTATTGCAGAGAGTTTGTTGCAAAAAGGACGTTGCAGAAAAGAAGCTGTGGAAGGTCGTGGCTAATAAATTAAACATAGTTGAAGGTCGCGACTGATAAAGAAACTAATTTAAATTAGTTTTGTTGTGTGTGAAGAGTCACGAGGAAGATATTTGACTGTTGGATGAATATATATGTATGAGGTATATAAACAATGCTTTAAACCTTCAAATAAGATTCTCTATACATTCAATTGGAAAATCAATTGATGCAGAATAGTCAGATATCAAATTATCATACAAGGGATGTTGGGAGGTGCTAGGGAAGGAAACATGCCTGCAAGGAGGTTGTAGCTGGTAAATAGGGTTTCGTAGCATCCTTTCAATAGCAACTGATAAAATAGGGGGTCGTAGCATCCTTCGAGCAGTTGCTGGTAAGTAGGGTGTAGTACCATCCTTGTCTGTAGTAGCAGGGAAAAAATATTTGTAAATATAATTTTGCAGTAATAGTAAGTATTGATGGTTTACCTAGTTGGGATTCCACGATAAATTTGCGTCCTGTGTGAATTTGTTTATCATGTGTGTTAATAAGTAAATTAGAAGTGGTTTTAATTAGTAAAAACTATCAATACTGATTCACCCCCCTTCTCAGTATTATTCAATATTCCAACAATTGGTATTAGAGTTGGATCCTTCAGTATAGTTTAATCACTAGAAGGAAGATCCTATTAAAAAACCACTATGGATCAACAAGAAGGGTTAGCCACTAAGAGACTCCCATTATTTACGGGAGACAATTATGCATACTAGAGTATAAGAATGAAGTGTCATCTAATGTCTCATACAAAGTATGGAGGTCTGTTGAAAGAGAATATAAAGTACCATATGACCTACCTCTAGATAGGGATGAGCTAGACCAATATGAGGGCAATGCAAAAGCGCTAAATGAAATTTTAAGTGGGTTAACAAATTCAGTATTTGTAAAATTCATGCAGTGCAATAAATCAATAATACTTGGGAAAAGCTAAAATGTGTCTATGAAGGAGTTCCCAAAGTGAAATATTCCAAACTTCAAACATACAAAGGACGGTTTGAAAGCCTAAAAATGAAAGCAAAAGAAAATATTGCAAAATATATTCTAGGAGTAGATGAAATTGTTAATCCTATTAGAGGTGTTGGAGGAGAAATAAAGGAGAAAGAAGTGGTTGACAAACATGGATGATTTTAAGAAACCATACTTATTTAAAAGTGTATAAATGTTGGTGAATATTACCAATTCTTAAAATGCCAACTATAAAATGATTGGCGATATTTTTCAAAAAATATTTTAATTTCCAAGGATTTTATATCGTTTGTATGATAATTTGGCGAATTTTAGGGTGAAAAAATTTTACCCCATCAAAATTGGGTGAAACAGGGCTTCAAAAAATGCAAAATGACGAATCTTTTTTGGGAGAAAAACATGGAAAAATAGCCCACTGGGCTAAAATTTGCCCCTAAAATTATCCCTGTTGACAAAGTACTAAGAACCCTGTCAATGAAGTATGAGTCAAAGGTGTCCACTCTAGAAGAATGAGAAGATCTTAAAATTATGACAGTAGATGAACTACATGGGATATTCACTTCCTATGAGATGAGAACATGACAAAATGGATCATCAAAGAAAGAAGCAACATTTAAAGCCTTATCCAACAACTTAGATGATACATAAGATCTTTTCAGCAAGAAACTTGAGAAAGGTACTGGAAATTACAAAGGAAGCTACCTTCAAAATGTTTTAACTATGGAAGGATTGGACATTTTTCCAATAAGTGTTATTACCCAAAACAAGAGGATAATGATGATGAAGAACCTTGCTGTAATAAGAAATATCAAAAGAGTAATACCGTGTACAAAAAAAAGTTTAGGATAAATAAGAAAAACTTCTATTCCAAGGAAGACAGTGAAGATGAAGAGATAAGTGAAGATGGTGAAGTCCTATTCATGGGATTAGAGAGCCAAATCTTTGAAGAAAAAGTAGAAGGTGTGGTAGATCTTGAAGAAAAACTTGTAATTTCTCTTGAAGAATTAGGGAAGTATAAAAGGATGTATAAAAATAAAAAAAACTCATGTGACATAATTTGAAGAGAAAAACAATGATGCAGAAATAATTATTGCTGACTTGAAAAATAAGTTTCTAGTAGCCAAAAAGGATGAGAACAATCTAGAACAACAACTCAAAAAGAGAATACAAGAATCTGAAAGACTTGAAGAAGAGATTATGTGCCTTAGACAGAAGCTAGATGAAGAATATATCAAATCAAATTTTGAGAAAGGCTCAAATAATTTTGATGAAATCTTAAGTGTCCAAAGACCAACAAGTGATGAATGTGGATTAGGATTTGACAAAGAAAAGAAACCAAGATGTTTTTCTTGCACAATCCTGGATGGAAATAAAATAAGCTATGCTGATGCACTCAAGAGGAAAATTAAAATGGAAGAACGTAAGAAATTTTCTTCTCTCTTACAAAGAACATATATGATTCCTAAAATACCAATGACGAGTAGACATCAATAACTCTTGTTATGAAATTGTTATACCTGTAACAATTTTGGACATATGGCTAGAAATTGTAAACTAATGGTTCCTACTGAGAAAGGAATTACACCACAAACTTCCTTCTATAAGAAAAGTGGTACTAGAAGTAATCCAAAAGGAAGAAAATATAATTATTTTATTCCTCTACATAGTTATAGTATAGAATGTTACAAATGTGGTAATCAAGGATACATTGCTAGAAATTGCAAACTAGTGGTTCCTACTCTGACACCTCAAAATATCAAGAGAAAAGGGAGAGGAAGGGCTAGAAGAAGAAGGATGATGTGAAATGTTCATTAGCTCTCTATGCCACAGAAAAAAAAATATATGGCATGTGGACAGTGGATTCTCAAAACACATGACAAACAACCCAAATAAGTTAATAAGCCTAAAAAGAAATAGAAAAATGAAAAGTCACTTTTGGAGATAATCTATCCTCGAAGATAATTGGGAAGGGTGCAATAACTATTAGAGACAAAATTGGATATGAAAATGTTTTACTTGTAAAGAACTTAAAACCTAATCTTTTAAGTGTGATCCAAAAATGTGATCAAGGACACATATGTATATTCGATTCCAAGAAGTGTGAAATCAGAAGAAAAGATTCAGGAAAACTTGTTGGGTGTGCTGTAAGAACTCCAAGCAACGTGTATATTCTAGAAAATGAAGAACAATGTTATATGAGTCAAATTTATGAAGTTTCCTATGGAATAGAAGGATGAGGCACTTGAATTTTGAAAATCTGGTAAAAATTAGTAAGAAGGGACTTGTACGAAATCTACCAAAGATCATAAAACCACTAAATCATATTTGTAGAGACTGTCTTCATGGGAAAGAAATGAGAACACGATTCAAGGTCAAAGAACATAAAACCTCTCATCCATTAGAATTAATTCACACTGATATTTGTGGACTAGGAAGGACTAAAAGCCTTCAAGATGAATATTAATTTATGTTATTAATGGATGATGATACAAGTATGACAGGGGTGACATTTCTTAAAGAAAAATCAGAAGCCTTTATGAAATTTAAAACCTTCAAAGCACTTGTTGAGAATCAATAAAATCACAAGATTAAATGTCTAAGATCAGATAATCGTGGAGAGTTCACCTCAAATCAATTCAATGAGTTTTGTGAAATTCATGGAATCAAGAGGCAATTTTCAACAGCAAAAAATCCTCAGAAAAATGGATTAGTTGAGAGAAAGAACATGACAGTCCAGGAAGAAAATAGAACTATGCTTAATGAAGAAAAAATTATTGATGGCTATTGGAGAGAAGCATTATATACAAAACAGAGGAAACAACCACAAGACTCCTTATGAGCTATGGTTTGGAAGACCAGCCTCAGTTAAATATTTTAGAGTTTTTGGAAGTAAATGCTACATAAAAATAGCAAATGATCATCTAGGGAAGTTTGACTATAGAAAAGATGAAGGCATATTTATTCGATATTCTTCCACAAAAAGGGCATATAGATGTTATAATTTAAAATCATAGAAGATCATAGAAAGTACAAGTGTAAATATTGATGATACTAAGTCAAGAATAATACAAATCTAGGAAAGTGAGGATGTCGAAGAAATTGATGATAAACAAAAAGAAGAAATTTAACTAAAGGAGGATGCTCTTGAAGAAGAAGAAGAAAGAGTAGAAAAATAAGACTCTCAGGAAAGTGAATAAGAAGACTCTCCAAGATATGATACAAAAGCTCCATCGAGGAGAATACAAAAGAATCATATTGAGACACAAATCATAGGTGACAAAGATGTTGGAGTCATTACAAGAAGGAAGCTATTGTTTAATGAACAAGCCTCACTATCAGTGGTGGAACCTAAGAAGCTCTCAAAATCCAACAAAGATGAAAATTGGATGAAGGCCATGAATGAATAATTGGATCAAATTGATAAGAACCAAACTTGGGAACTTTTCCCAAGACATGAAGGGAAGAATGTCATTGGGAGAAAATGGATCTTCAAAAACAAGTTAGATAAAAATGGAAGAGTAATAAGAAACAAAGAAAGGTTAGTATGTAAAGGATATGCTCAAGTGGAAGGTATTTATTTTGAAGAAACATTTTCATCTGTAGAAAGAGTTGAAGCAATCATAATGTTCTTAGCATTTTCATGTTACAAAAACTTCAAAGTGTATCAAATGGATATCAAGTGTGCATTTCTAAATGGGAAACTAGAATATGAAGTCTATATCAAAAAACCGGAAGGTTTTCTATTATCATAGAATAGAGACTACGTTTGGAAACTAAAAAGGGCACTCTATGGTCTCAAGAAATCCCCAAGAGCATGGTTTTAAAGGTTAGATAACTACTTGAAGAAACAAGGATATAAAAGAGGAGCCACTGAGGATATAAATATTGAAGATATGAATATTATGATTGTTATTTTTTATGTAGATGATATCATATTTGGAAGCAATCTGCAAGTACTAAGTGTAAACTTTGCTTCTGAAATGAAGAAGGAGTTTGAAATGTCAATGTTGGGTGAATTAAAATTCTTCTTGGGATTACAAGTATATCAGTGTGACAAAGGAATATTAATTTCTCAAACCAAGTACATCAAAGATATGATTAAGAAGTTTAAGATGGAAGACTCCAACCCTGTGAATACTCCTATCATCAATAGTTGTAAACTAAGAAAAAATGATGAATCCTTAGAAGTGGATCATACGATGTATAGATCTATGATAGGTCATTTTCTCTATGTAAAAGCTATAAGACCAGATGTAATGCAAGCTGTAGGATTGGTTTCCAAATTTCTATCATCTCCCAAAGAAACACATGTGGTTGTAGTAAAAAGAATCTTTAAATATCTAAAAGCCACTATGAATTATGGTTTATGGTACCCAAAATGTCAATACTTCACTTTAAAAGCATTCACTGATGTAGATTGGGCAGAAAGTGTTGATGAATAAAAGAGTACTAGTGGAGCAACATTATTTTTGGGAAATTGTTTGGTATCATGGTTAAGAAAGAAACAATCTTCCATAGCACTATCTACAACGGAGGCTAAATATATTGTTGTTGCATCATGTTGTACTCGAGTCATTTGGATGAACCATACATTATAAGACTTACTTGTGAAGTATGAACATCCAATAGTAATAATTTGTGATAATACAAGTGCCATAGGCATATTGAAAAATACTGTCATGCACTCCAAAACAAAGCACATACCGATAAAATATCATTTCCTAAGAGTTCAAGTGTCTCAAAAAGTGGTCAGATTGGACTATATTAATACTAAAGAACATATTTATGATATATTCACTAAGCCACTGCCCAAAGAAGTATTTGAGAATCTTAGGAATAAGTTGGGAGTAATCTCCTTACAATAAAATGTTTATGTATTTGTAACTTTAGAATGTATTCACTTGTATATTTCTTATTTTACCCCAACGAAGATGTTTGTTCCTCCGATCGGGAGAGTCATTAATATAATAAAGTCATGTAAATTCATTGAGGTTAACCCTCCTTTTTAATTCAGGGCAATAGTCCCCATAGTTGAGTTGTATTAGGGTCATTAGACTCTCCTAGAGAAGTCGACCTTGTAGAGTAAATGTCAAGTGGAAAAAAAGTATAAATAGAGAGTGAGAATCTCTATTTGTAACACACACTCACTCAACAGTAGTGCATGATTGAGAGAGGAGTATCTCACACAAATGAGAGAGAGAACAACTGTTGGATATCATCTCTATATATTTGGGTTTTACTTTTGCTATTGGTGCTCATTCTATCTCCGAGGAATTTGCAGGGTTTTCTCCTTTATGGTTTTCCCAAGGAAAATTGTTTGAGTCTCTTGCATCTTGTGATTATTTCTATGCATGTTATTCTCTCAAATAAGATCCTCGATCATATTTATTAAATGATAAAAATCTAACATGGTATGAGAGCCTCTCTGAAAGAAGGCACCGTGCAGTTGTGGGAACTAGGGCTTCCTAGTTGAAGGTGTTCTCTCCACAGATCATAAAGCAAGGAGGGATAGGATAAACATCTTGACTAGGGAATATATGTTGGTGGTATTAATTTATGAATGAGAGAATTTCCACTCTGCAGCCTGTCAACCCAAAAATCCCCCACACAGCTCTCAATGGCCTACACCACCCAAGGACACCACCTCACAACACTTATTTCACTCCATAAGACCTTCCATTTGACCCCCACACCTCCAAAAGAGCCCAAGGATGAAGAAAAGGGCTAAAAACCCAAAAAAGAGCCTAAAATAGACCCTAAGGAGCTAAAGCCCTCAAAAAGGGGCTAAAACCCTGAAAGGGGCTAAAGTTAGGGTGGAAGGGGCTAAAGGCCCAAAAAAGGGGCTAAAGCCCTGACAAAGGGCTTAAAACCCTAAAATCCCTTGGAAAAACTATAAAAGGAGGGTGGGGGGTCACTCTCAAAACACTCCTCCCTTGCATACTGTTATGCTGCTCATGGATGCTTTGAGACCTCTTGCTCTCAAACCACCCACTCTCCCTCTCCTCCATTTCCATTTCTCCAAGCCATTGCTTCCCAACCAAGAGATAGGTGATCCCATGAGCTAGGGCATGGTGGCCCATTTCCACCTAAGTGAGGTATAATCTCTTTTTATGCTTGTTTTATTTGTTTTTACTTTCTAACCCTCATCTCCATTTGCAGGTTTTTCATTAACATTATTTGCAGGTTGTCTCCATGGTAGTATAGGTTTATTTTGTAGGTTTGGAGGCGGAACCCTAACATACTATGTGCAGAGGGGTTCAACAATGCTCCATCATTTCCTCTCCTTTATTTTTATGTCATTAGCTATTAGATTGAATTTACTATTGTAGCCATTTGTTTAGATTAGCTTAGGTTCAATTCGCAGCTCTGTTTTTACCATTTATCATTTCGTTTTTTACTATTTTCAAAGGGTAGGAACCTACCCTTGTGCCTTATAGGCACAAGGGATCCATTCCTACCCCTGTATTGAGGAGAAATTCTCACTACAGCTTTGGTGACTCCCCTGGGTTGATCCCATAGGATCCCTGGGAAAAAATTTCAAGTTTCCAAGTTTTTCAGTTTTTACCCTAGTTTTCAGAAATTTTAGTTTAGATCTATTTAAATATACTTTATTTCCTGTTTATTTTAGTGACGAAGCCTCTTCTAGGTTGAGCTGAGTCATACTGACCCCAATATCAGTTCTTGTCAGCCAGATCTGACCCTGCATCACCAAAACACCTTGTTCCGGAGCAGGTCGCTCTTATCAGGGGAAAAGGTGAGACTAAGGCGCACTAAATCCCCAGACAGGCACACCCAGGGTGCACTTAATCCTTAGAGAGGTGTGAATTCAGCCTATGAGCTCAAGTTGCGGCTGTTTTGGCATTTTGTGTGACCCCCTCGCTCATTTCTGGAAAAATATTGTGGCCCCCTCGCGGGATTTGGTCAGAAATGTGTGGCCTGTCACATAGAAGTTGTATTTGAGTTTAATTAATAGTAATTTTCAGTTTCAGAGGACTGTCAGTGTGGCCCAGCCGCCTCTCTCCACCATTGCAAGTCCCTTTTAATTCCAGTTTTCATTTTCTACAAATAAATTGATGAACAATGTGTATATGCTAAATCAATCATTAAGGCTTAATAAAATCAACTAGTCTAACTAAAAATAGGTTAAAATTAACCATCTTGTTGTCCCCTTCCTCCTCTACCCAGTCATCACCCTCTGGGGTATTCTATGATATGAAAAAGGGTAAGCTTGTATATATCTAGGCACTCCATGGTATTTTTCCTAAACCACTAAAACCAGGTGGCCTAGAAGGTAGAGGGGGTAGAGAAGGAGGGCTTCTCACGACGCTAAGCGTCCTCCCTATTGACCAACCTAGCACTTGGGAGGTGACCCGAGGATCTACAGATGGGATTAGTCTCATTGTGTTGAGATCCCAGCACCTTCTCTTGGTTGAAGAAGAATACCACTGAGAGGTATACATTTAGTTAGGCCAACAATTCAGGGCTAATCACCATATTTGCTTACAAATTTTTGTTTATGTTTGCATACAAAAACATGATATGAACTATACCATGAATTCATAAACCATATTGCAAACCAAATACCAAAACAAATAAGCAAACCAACACACCATACCAAATAGTTAACCCAACTCAGTTCATGACGCTGAGTAAGCCTTAAAATTTACCAAATTTACACTAAGTTCAATCAATTCTGTAGTCTTTGAGGACATAAGTCCCTGACTGCTTCAACTATGGGAAGTGCTTGGGATTTTCCTAGAAACTCATTGTGAGGAGTACCACAGGAACCCCAAAGTAGCTGGCCGCTGAGAGGAATTGCCAAGCGAAATGGGCAATGTCCCCTTCCGATTGAGTAGAATCACCCATGAGGAACAAGCCAAGGGCTGTCTTCTGGCAGTCTTGGTGGATGAGAGACCACCTTTAGCCAATAGGAAGCCATTGAAACTGGTTTCTGTTACCACCTAAGTTGTACTTATTGGTTTTATCAAGTGAGCCTGGTGAACTGGACAAGGATAACTTGTTCGGACTTCAAGAGACCTTTGGAAGTACTGCTGGAAGTGCTTCTTGTATCATATCACATGTTCATACCCCATGGGGGAGTTGTAATAAATGTTCTAGCATGATAGTGTCTGTAAAAGACTCGGTCTCTTAGACTTCATTTGTCAATCCGATCAGCCAAGGGTGTTTTTTCCCTTGGTTATTATTGGTTGTTGAATAAACGACTGATAATTTTTGAGTTTTTCACTCCATACCTCCAAAGTTGGGGTGGTCGGCTTAGCATTTGTGCCTATTGAGGTTATTAGAGTCTATGTGTCAATGTGTAAGCATGATAGACATATTTTTTGAGTCATATGAACATGTCTAAGTCCCCCTAGGTGTTTTTCAATTTTTCAATTTTTCAGTTTTTTCAGGGTTTTTTTATTAAATTTTATTTTTTTCAAAACTTAGGCTATTTTTTAATAGTTTAATTGGAAAAATTGAGTCTGTAATAAAAGTGGGCCAAATAATCAGTTTCAGTCATGTAGGTGCTCATTTTGAAGCTAAGAGCACCATGTAAACCCATGGACCCATTTTTTCCTAAGTTTTGTGTGATCTTCCATCACTCAGGCCAGAAAGCCCCAAAAATCAATTGTTGATTATTTTAATTAATAAATTGATGAATAATGGAGCAAATCCAAAATCAATAACTCAATGGATTCTCAACCGATTTGACTGAAATCAATCAGATCTGGAGTAGATTGGCTGGATCTGAAAAATCCTTGACTAAAGGAGGGGATCAAATCAGATCTGGAGCTGATCTACAGTGGTCTTCATGAGGAATTGCGCCCCCCCTCTCTCTTCAACACGTTTTGGCTCTCCTGGATTCTCTGTGGGCCGATGTGTCAGTGTATGGGTTGATGTGTCAGCCAGATCAGGCCCCTGGTTGACAACTAGGCTCAGTTCAGCCTCATTTCTACATTGATGAACTATCCATCAGCTGATTTCACGTGATTCCATGAGGAATTGCGCCCCCCCTGGGCTAGATGGCCTGCAATTTGTATAAATCAAGGCACAACCTCCTCTTCCAAGCTAGTTAGAGACGGAATGAAGGGCTTGCCATTGTAACTGTGTATTGATCTTATTTTGTTGAATAAATAAAAGCTTTGGAGGCTCAATTGTGGAGTATCTTTCATGTTTTGATTGTCATTATCTTGCTGCAATCGAGGTGAAACTGCTATTTTTCCAGTTTTTTGCACTTAATTATTGTCTGCCTGAATGGTTTATTAAATCATAAGGATAGATCATTGTAAGTAAGCTTACTTACTTTCTATTTTCTGCATATGTTTGAATGAGTTAATACCTGTATGTTAAATAAGGTTATTTGCATACTGTATCATCCCTTTCTCATATGTATCTTCAGATCTGATAGTTCTGTATGCAGGAATTGTGTTGTAGCTTACAGGTTTGCCGTAGCTAGAAGATCTATGGTTCAGGTTTGATTCCATTGATTTCCAGCAGAGATTGCTAAGATCATGCCCCTCGGTGATTCTCTACCAAGGTCCCTCTGCAGATCTGCTTCAACAACAAGCACCTTTCTTCCCCTTTCTCTCCTTTAAAATTATTAAACTTTCCTCAAACTGGTTACTTTAAGGTCTCTTTTTAAATATGATCTATCTCATAAATAAAAGCATACATATATATAATTATTAATATCACTTCAATTTTCTAGATCTTAGCTTCATTGTGCACATAAAGTTCAAATTCAAGAGATCTAGCTAAAATTGCCTTAGTTTCGCAAGTAGTTTATTGAAAAATTCATAGCTTACTGTTAAGGTAGTTTCATTTGCTGTTCAATAATTTCAATATTCTGCAATATTAGTGCTATTAATTGGCTGCACAAACAACAGGACAAGATCCCAAGGAAAGCTTGCTTTCCTTGGTTCCCTTTTCGTCGGTTTAACTAGTTTAATTTCATTAATTTTTTGAGATAAAGTAGGCTGACCCAAAGGCACTCTTAAAGTGATTTGGGGAATTTTTTATTCTAATTCACTCGCTTTCATTTAGCAGGTCTGATAGAGAAGAAAAGAAGCTGCTGTTCAAAGTGGCTTTTGGAGCGCTCAAATCCACCCAGGGGGCTCCCCTTTGTCACATAATTTGTAATTGTTTTGCATAAACTGTAATATCTTGGTTTCAGCCTGTATAAGGACCAAGAAATATCTGTTTTATCAGTGCTTTGATATTG
>LPNX010082839.1:492857-511304 GCA_001517045.1 Pseudotsuga menziesii
ATATATATAAATAAAAGAGAGAGGGGAATGGAGGGAGGAAGGCTCTTTTTGTTGAGAATTCAATATAATATATTTTTATAATTAATAATGTTAGTGGAAGAATTTAATAATATATTTTTGTAATTAATGATGTTAGTGGAAGGTGATGTTTGTTATTAGATATGGATTATTATTATTATTTTGAACTCCCAATATAGTTGTGGTTAGTTAATGGAAAATTTTAATAATATATTTTTGTAATTAATGATGTTAGTGGGAGGTGATGTTTGTTATTAGATATGGATTATTATTATTAATTTTTTTTTTAACTCCGCACTTAATATATTTGGACAATTTATTAATATAGTTGTCGTTAGTTAATGATATAACACAACATTTTATATTAAGAGAATTTATTAATACATTTGTGGTTAGTTAATGACGAGACATAATATATTGGAAGAATTTATTAATATAGTTGTGGTTAGTTATTGATGCCACATAATATATATTGGAAGAATTTATTAATAAAGTTGTGGTTAGTTAATGATGTGACATAATATATCTTAGAATTTCTTAATATAGTTGTGGTTAGTTAATGATGTTAGTGGGAGGTGTTGTTCGTTATAATTGTATTTATGATAGGTGGATTTTTTTAATGTATAAGTTAAAATGAAATGTTATTTTTATTTTATTTTCCATTCTTTTGTATGACTTTCCAACATAATAACACAATAGTAGTGGTGGTTCTTTTATGCTTGGCAAACACTATGCTCAACAATGTTAAGTGTTGTTTGGAGTGGTGTGTATACCATGTGATGTAAGTTTCTTAGTTTAAATGTATAAACCACCTTAACTTAGACATACCTAGTCAATACAAGAGATTCTCCCAATAAAGGATATATGACTACCCATAAGGAAGAATCCTAGTAACCTATATAAGAAGGGAAGATAATACATCAAATTTTATGGGGATGCAAAAGAAATGCAGGAAACCAAAGCATAGAAAAGTTCCTAAAAGATCATAAAGGTCCATTCAAAACAACCTACATGGAAGGTTTTGGGGATGATGCAAACAACCAACCCAAAGTCAGTGATTTAATTGTAGGGATAAAATCCTACCAAATTGTTGGATTCAAGAAATTAATGTGGAAGGAGAGTCCCAAATTATCATCATTACGATAAAATGCAAGGTTCATTCTTGGAATTAGAATCTATGAAATCAGTTGAAACTTGAACTTTATAAAACAAGTCATTTATCATTAAAGAGTATTGAAACTTTCGCCCTCCCTGTAAATTATAAGTTTTTATAGGATTCTTAAAGGTTTGCGACTAGCTACGGCTCGCTGATGTGGACATTTCCTCACTTTATTGGGATAATGAAAGTGATAGAAAAACTCACAAGGGTAAAAGACACGACCTTACCAGTTTAATTCATGCGTTAGATGTCCCAGTTGGCGTACAGGATAGAGCAACTTGCTGGCAGGGTCCAATAGGGTCCGCTAATTTGCTCTAATATGGTATTTTATAATCCATCGGCAAGATCTGCTCAACTACACACAAAGATCACCCATATGTAGAATACACACAAATGTAAATTTATAAAACAAGTCATTTATCATTAAAGAGTATTGAATTATTGAATATTGCCATGAATTAATGAGTATTGCCTCTTGAATTATAAGATCCATTTTAAAGAGTATTGAATAATTGGGTGGCACACCAAGTACTTGGGATTTAAGGATAGAGACCTAAGTGTATTTAAAACTACTAAGTCAAAGGAGGGTCTAGGATGGAAAGGAATTTAGGAGGAGCAGAACTTGCTTAAAAGAGAATCTAAATCCAGAAAAGAGTTTGAGAAATAAAAGTTTCTAAAATTCAATTAGGAAATCCAAACATAAAACCAACCTTGGGGAAAAAGACAAAAAAAAAGTAAAAAACCCTATAAGAAATTATTCCCTTAAAAAGCAAGGGAAAAAATACAAAAAAAGTACATTTACCCAATGGTTTCACGAGGGAAAGGGAACATCATTTCATAAATCTTTGGATGAGAGGGTTTAACATCATTTTCTAGAAGAATAGAATTCAAAAATGTCATGTGTCCTTCTATTTACCTCTTATTTTGTTACAATCCTTCCATGGCTTCACATTGTAATACCCCCATGACATTGCTTTTATTTTTCATGTTTTGAAAATTATTATTATGTAACGAGTTATGAAACTCAAAGGCTAAATGACATTTGCAAAAACAAACATTTTTATTTATTTATTAATAAAGAAAATAACACTTGGAGAACTCAACTCCATGAGGGGACACCAACCATGGCACCAAAGCTAGAGTGATTGATACCAATCAAATCCAATCCACAACTCAACAACTAGACAAGATCCTAAATCATAGGGATTTAGGGATCTGATTGGAAATTTGATTGGGATGGCATAAGACCTGGGCAAAGCTATTTATATGAGTGCACTAGAATAGCATGGGACGCCATGTTGTGCGTGGAGAAACTTTGATGTGAATGCATGTGTTGAGTGTTTCTCCCATTTCATAAGTCCATTGCTTAGCTTGTTACGGACTCTGAGAGAGTGCAGCGTGGAAGCTTTCTTGTTGTAGCTTGTTACGGACTCGAGGATTGAGTGCTGCGATGAAGTTACTTGTTGTTCTGATGCATGGTTGGTGATCCAGCTCAGGGGTGGAGCGGAACAAACCATTGAGTTGCTACCTCCTATGGTTGGGAGGAGTTGATTCTCCAAGTGTGTTTGCCCTGGATTCAAGTAAGTAGATCTGATTTAGTTTCTCATATACTTCGACTTGACTTATGGTTATTGCATGATCAATAAAATATCTTGACACACAAAACAAACCTTTTGTTTGTGTTTGTTTTTATTAATTAGAATCTTTCCGGATATATTGTTTATGCTGGGGATGTTTCATATGATATCAGAGCATGGTTCAAACACTAGGACCATAAGCTCATTATTTTGTTTAAGAAGAATAAGTTACGAATTAAATCTGAAAAGTATATCTATATACTTGTATTTGATAGCGATTATGGCTGAAAACAGCTAGAGACTGCTGCTTTGCAATCCGTTCATTTATTTTTTGCGGGATAACCTGTATATCAAGCTTGGAGGTAACTGGTTCCAGTTTGAACTACCTAGTATGCAAACTACTCTACACTTGGAAATAAGTCTATAAACATCAGAACTCGAGTTTCTATATATTCATATATTCTTAGATATGCAAAGGAAGGAATCTTTGTATGCCAGGTAAGCATGCACACATAGATCTGTAATTTGTAAGTGGTGAGAATTGAATTTGTATTAGACCCTATGCCTGTGTTCTACAAATCATGAGCCTTCCTGGTTGCAAATAGCCTTCCTACATTATTTTCATCCATTAAATAAATTCTTAGGTTGAACGAGACAATGATATTATTATGTTTGGATATCGATTAAATGCATTGTTGGATTTAACTGTTTGATTCAAAACGAAAAATTTTGGGTGTTGCATGCGACTTGGGTCTTATGGTAAGTCGGATCTGGTTTGAATTGCCTTTGGTTTAAAACTATTCTGAAATGCGTTATGGATATGATGGGGTCTGGATGGCTTTTGTTATATGCATTTCAAAATCCAAGCTTCTTCCTCCATTCTTAGAAATTTAGTGAATGAGTTTGGAGTTGAAACAATTCGAAACCAGAGTGCATGCATTTTCATTGCCTGCAAGATAGTTCTGGAAAAGCATCCTTATAATTGTATTCATCTATCTGCAATTAGATTTATGGTTTGAGAATTGTATGCAAATCTACCAGTGATGTTAATTATTCATGATTGCAATTTTATATCTTTAAGGATCTGTGGTACTCAATTCATGGTCTATGATTTTTAGGTGGGGTAATACCTTAGTTAGCATGATAATAGATTGCCTGCATTGAATGGACCTAGATTTATGGTTCATTAGCATCCATTTCCAAATTCTATTGCTTCGATTTTATTCCAATCCTTCCAGCATTTGAAGGGATAAACGGATCTATATATATCGAGACCTATGCCAATCAAATATTTTTACCCATGATTCCATATCTAGAATGACAACTTGTTTGTTTTCCGGGGATTCTACAAACATTTTTCCAAATGCGGGCATGGGAATTGTCCTCAAGTATAAGTCGCATGGAAGGGGTAAACGTGTGGAATGAGCATGATATAGGAGGAGTTTTGATCCAGTTCCATATCCAGGAGCCTTTGCGTTCGAGAGATCCACACTTACAAATGTTTTTCCATTTTATGCATTGCAGATCCATGCATAAATTAAAATCTTATGCTTTTTTGTTGCCATAACCTGCATTTAATTCTGGAAACTGATGTAATAGATGACTGTGTTTTGGATATGATCTTTTATTCCAGTGTATGTGTTTCACCTTTATAAGTTTATAGATCTAAATGCTTCCTGCGCGTGAATGATTGTTTTGGTGTATTGAGTTACATTTTCGATTGGATCTCTACACACATTTCATTTTTATATGAGTTGGATTATATATTTCTTGGAGAAAAAGAAGATGTGTTTTGGTTTTAGATCCTACATTTTCTTCTTTGAATGGTGCGCCTACAATCTGAGTAGCAAGTAATTTTACCGTTTGCAGCATGCGTGTTTCAATAAACCCATACGGTGGATTGATTCTATGACTACCGGTGTTTCCATTCCTCTGTTTGTATTGTATTATATCTCCAATCTGTTAATTAGTGCATGAGACTGCTAATCCAAAACTGAATTCATTATGTTCATCTTGCCTTGGCGGAGTTTGAAAAAACCTCCACTACCTACAAAGAGAACCTCGAATATTTTGATAAAGATAGCTTTTCGTTTACTTAGTTTCTCACAAGGTTTTCTAATAGAAGTATGTTGCTTGTTTCCTTCTTACATAAGGGTTTGGTTTTGTGGAAGGAATCGAATGAATTTTGAAACGTCATCCTCTATATATCCCGTCTCTTCACCAAGATATTTTCTTTACCGAATTTTTATTTATTTATTTTTACTTACTTACTTACTGAGACTTCCATAGCTAGGGTTTTGGATTATTATCCCAGTGATGTTTTGATGCATTTCATATGCCATCGATAACTTCAATCTAAGGTGCAGGTTTGTTTGAAAAAAAAAAGATATTTTGCTGTGCGTTTGTCACATCTTGTTTTGATTTTGCAAGAACATTTTTACATTATGAAATTGATGGTTCCTTCTATAAGCCCTTGTGAGGTGATTTTTTTTTTGAAGTGAATCTAGTGTGTGTTTTACCTCTACATCTGCGTCATGGATCTTAGCTTCAAATCGTAGATTGGGTAAGTGAATCCATGCTTACTTTTGGTCTGTATCTTTCAAGTCACGATCCACATTTCATTTTCCTTCCTTTCATGGTTATAATATCATGATATTGTGGTCCGTTTTGTTCTTGATCTGGATTATGTGATGATTCTGGAGAATATAACTATATAGGTCGAGTCAAGAGTGTTTTGGATGAATAATTTTGGAAATTTATCTCAATTTCTCTGTTGAAATGCTAGTAGCCCTTCTAACTGCCACAAATTTGAGCTTGAACCTGATTCACGATCAAGTGGATCGGATATATCTCATTGTCCATCTTGATGATGAGAGGAACATCAAGGATGAAGAACTTCATTCCTACGATGGTTTGAATGCAATCGATTTTAATGATGTTTTCTTGATTCCTTGTTGTCTGTGGGTATGTGTTAAATACTTGACTGTGTTTTCCTCCACCTAGCGGGTTATGTTAGATGCATAAAGCTTTAAACTATTTGATTGACAACCAAACTTTTCTTTTTCTTAATTTCTGGCACATCTCTTAAAATTTCTGATTTAAATCCTTGGAAATTTCGATTACCATCTCTGTAATCGAATCTAATTTTTTTTTCCACTCATAGATTTCTGGATGAGTTTGTATTTGTTACATTCTAATTCTATGATAATTTATTCTATTGCCTTGCCAACGATCTGCGTTGTGAACCATGGACGGTGTGGTAGTTAGAATTCACCACTTGGATTTGGATTTTAGTCATCCAGTAATTCAAGCTAATAAATCTGATGCATTTACACGGTCACAGAAAGTATAAAGTTTTTATTTTACCAAATTAAAACTTTGTTAAATTAAACGAATCAACAATAAATATGCATCGACGCGTGTTTGGAGCACTTTATATAGTTATGTATTACATGGAAGAGTTTATTGGTATGAACCCACACATTTCAAAAAAATATGGGTCAATGTTAAGTGCACATTGGAGAGCTACTTTAAATTGAAAGATATATATAATAAGTACGAGCATCCGTGGGATATAAAGGAGAAAAACATTCAAATAGTGTAATATTTATTTGCTGTGAAATTTGTCGAAAAGGAGCATTAAATATTAAGTCATCAATGGTAAGGTGAATGATAAATATTTAGGAAGTTAATGTTATGTTAATAGAGTGTAAAAGAAGATGTTTTTAGAGGTTTTTATGTTTTTTTTTATTTAGAAAATTAGTAGTTGGATATGTATATAATATTTATGATTATTTTGGGAATAAATAAAATAGTGCAAAATAATTAAAAAAATGTCAAAATATAGTTTTAATTTTTTATTTAAAATGTCTCTAAAAACCATTGTTAAGAAAATGGCATAGTTCCCTACTTTTCTTCTGAATGTGTTTTATTTATTCCTATGATAGAAGGGTAGGTCATGACCCTTGATCTTGAATCTACAGCTTGATAGATCGTGTACAAGTGAAGAGAGCATTACTCTTGAGGCTGCCACATAAGTACATTAATTATTGATATGTTGATTGTAATGAGGTGGATATTATTTTATGTCATACTAACAATTAATCAATATTGTCTTGGCCCACACTCATAGATTCTAGTAGATAATAGTATGTCGTGGATATATTTATTTCTGCCTAAATGTATATCTAGTAAATTTGTAGTCGTCTATAAGTAGCAGTGATGTTATATTAAGATTGATAGAGAAAGTGGGATATCCATGGTAAAGAAGCATTTGGTATTCTTACTTTTTCTTTATGATGGTTGTGAGTTGACTAGCTAACCATAATTTAATGTCTTGATCCCTTAAGTAGTCATATAACATTATATGGGTATAAGGTTCAACGTTACTCTCAATCCTACTCATTTTAGGGTTGGGATGAATGGCTAAGGTAAAGATGAAATGTTTGGGACAAACTATTTATCCTTTATCGCTTAATATAAATGATGCAATAAAAAATAAAATGTCATTACAATGCATTAGTCAAAGATAACTATTGTAATTGATACTGAAAGGGTCGTATTTAACTCATACGTGTTTAATGGCCATCGTGAATAGGAAGCAAGGATTTTGTTCCATACTTTATCATATGGAATTCCCCTAAAGGGTTAAGTACTAATAAATTAAATGTTTTCTTTATTGTTGATAGATATAATGATATGGATTTAGAATTATTTATCACATGTGTTTTGAATAAGGTAGAGTAATCATTTTATACCATGTTCCTTCATTGATTATTTAGATAAGGGTATCGAGGTCAAAGGGATGTGAAATAGTTTTAGATAATGTTAATGTAAAGGATTGTTGATTTTATTTTTTGGAAAATGTTTTTCTTATAAATAATATATAAAGAAAATGAATGCATTTTATATTTTTTAAAGGGAGTGTACTTTGCCCACTTTAGGTTCTATGAAAAGAAAATACCACTTTGTATAGGATTGAAAAGAGAAGGCATTTATAGAAAATACATTTTATATCATTCAATTAAAAGAGTATTTGATGATTTATTGGGTGCAATGTTGTTTAGGTTATATCTATTTATTTAATATGGATATAGGGAGTTGTGATTATTTCTAGTGCTATTATGTTCAAGTTTGAACAACAATATACACACACACACACACACACACACACACACACACACATATATATATAAAGATGTGAGCTATTTACATGTTGGCGTTTATATAAATTACGAAGATTTGATACTATACATGAAGACTGTTCATTTTTTTGGGGGGGGGAATATGAAGCAAATACATTTAAACATCCTTTTAAACAAACATATATATATATATATATATATATATATGTGTGTGTGTGATGATGGTTAGGGAAATTATGTATTACTTATTTCGGTTTTGTTACAATGGATGATTGTATATTTTATAGAATATCATTGACATTTTAAAATGGAGGATGATATTTGTATTTTATAAATCGAAATATTCTATTATGGAAGATTAAAAATATTTTAGATCAAGTGGCATAAGTTCGTCAACACAATCCGATTCAAAAGAATTGCATAAATGAACTAGGTATGAGGTTAATAGCAGTTTGACCTAATGAACTCGCATACGCACAAGTATGTTCTATACTCTATGAAGCAAATTGACTTTTGGAATACAAAATTTTGTGTGTACATAAATAGAAATGCTTACATAAATGCATGAAGTGTAGAGTTGTACCTAAAGATAGATAATATTATATTTTTGCTTTTTACCTCCCAATATGTAAGGGTTAAATGTGGTGATAACTAGTTAAGTTTTATAACATGTAATTGGAATGGACATTGTAATAATACTTAACTAAGTTGTAGTTGGAACCTATAATGATTTGAAGAAGACATAATAAGCATGTTCCTCATATTAGTAAGATGTCGATATCTACTTGGGGTGATATGTAAAATGTTTATAATCTTCAGATAAGAATTAATATGTTTATCTTCTTGTATGTGGAAGAGGAAAAAGTATGGTTACAAGAAAACATGTATGCATTGAAGCATTTCTTGATTGCAGTACCCAAAAAGATTGTTAAGGAAGTGCAACCAAGTTTAAATGTTTCCCAGGATCGGCAAAAATGTTACATGGATTTAAAACAAACTCCAAGAGAATTCAATATTTGGTGATCACGTATATCTAAAGGTAAAGTTGAAGAAGATTTATTTGAGTTTGGGAAGGTGTTCCAAATCGACGACAAGGTGTTGTGGATCTTTTAAAATGTTAGCTAAGATAGGGCCAGTAGCCTATCAAATTGCACTTCCACCTAATATAAAAGTACACGATGTATTTCATGTTTCATTGTTAAAAAATATATACATGATACTACTCATATAATTGACTGGGATGTGATTTAGGTAGAACCTGAGGGCAAGTTCTAGACCGAACCTTTTTGCATCCTAGACGGGAGGGAATGTATGCTCTAGAATCGAGCCATCGTCAAATAAAAGTGCAATGAAAGCACTTTAGCCCTGAAGAGGCAACTTGGGAAATGGAGGATAAAATGTGGGAAGCATATCCCTCCATGTTCTAGAATGAGCAAGGGAGCTCAAAATAAAAAGAACACCAAGGACGGTGTTAAAAATAAGGGGGGGAGAAATGTAATACCCCCATGACATTGCTTTTATTTTTCATGTTTTGAAAATTATTATTATGTAACGAGTTATGATACTCAAAGACTGAAATGACATTTGCACAAACAAACATTTTTATTTATTTATTAATAAAGAAAATAACACTTGAAGAACTCAACTACATGAGGGGACACCAACCATGGCACCAAATAACATGTGTAAGCAAGCTAGAGTGATTGATACCAATCAAATCCAATCCAAATCTCAACAACCAGATAAGATCCTAAATCATAGGGATTTAGTGATCTGATTGGAGATTTGATTGGGATGGCATAAGACCTGGGCAAAGCTATTTAAATGAGTGAACTGGAATAGCACGGGATGCCGTGTTGTGCATGGAGAAACTTTACTGTGAATGCATGTGTTGAGTGTTTCTCCCGTTTCATAAGTCCATCGCTTAGCTTGTTACGGAATCTGAGAGAGAGTGCTGCGTGGAATATTTCTTGTTGTAGCTTGTTACGAACTCGAGGATTGAGTGCCATAAGGAAGTTACTTGCTATTCTAGTGCATGTTTGGTGATCCAACTTGGGGGTGGAGCGGAATAAACCGTTGAGTTGCTGCCTCCTATGGTTGGGAGGAGTTGATTCTCCAAGTGTGTTTTCCTTGGATTCAAGTAAGTAGATCTGATTTAGTTTCTCATATACTTTGGCTTGACTTATGGTTATTTGCATGATCAATAAAATATCTTGACAGACAAAACAAACCCTTTGTTTGTGTTTCTTTTTATTAATTAGAATCTTTCTAGATGTATTGTTTATGCTGGGGATGTTTCAATTCACCATCTCAGAGAAACTTTAGCTATGGAGCTCATGATGGGAGAAGCAAAGGGAGAGGGGATGGTGATGTAAATCAACATAAATTTGTCACTCATTCTCCTCTAGAATTGTCAAAAAAATAATTGAGGGAAAAAGTTTAGAAGTTACACATAAAATTGGAGAAAAAGTGAGTAATTAGTAATTTACAATATCAAATATTTGGAATCTAGATGTTTAGAATGTGTATTTTATGTGATATCAAAATATCCTGATAAAATATCAAAGTAGGGTGATAACCATGGAAATAAAATAAAACTAAAGATATGTCGAGTAAGCCACCGAACCCTTGATACAATCCTGATAAGAAATGTCTTATTTTACGCCAAATTTCTAAACAAAGACAACCATTGATAATTAGTAAATGCGTTGTGGGTTAATTTCTATTTAGAATTTTGAAACAAATGTATCATTATCATGGTTATAAATGAATGTTACTGTACTTTGTATTTTAGACCTTTGAATGATAATACATAATGAAATTATAACAACATTGTTTTCTCTCAACACTTCTAATATTCTTACAAAATATGGAAAAGGAGTTAAATTATTATCTTTCATGCAAAACCAATAAAATCATAATCAACTTAATGAACAAAAATCAAAGGAAAGAGATGGTTTGTTTACCAATGATGCTTGACCACTTGAACTTTTGCAGAGTCAAATTATCAACCATTTCTAGTTCAAAACTAGTAACTAAGAAATCAAAAAACACTCTCTTTGCAGATGTGTAGAATTGATGCAATATGCAAGTACACAATGTTTAAGCATCTAGAATACTTCATATATACAAAAAAATGAAGTACATAAAATAACTTGATACAAGTTGGTACAGGTCAAGCTCTCCAAACCTTAGCTACGGAAATAATGAAAACTGTAGCCACCAAATTCTATTTCCTAGGAATTACTTCTAAATGAACCTGGTTTCTCCCCCAAAGATCAATGGACAAGTCCTTCTCAGACCATCCACTGTTCCAACACTGCAAGTAGGGTTTCAAAATGCTAAAAAATCCTAGTCTTCTCTAAAGTTATCTATTTGCTCCTCTAGGAAGTCTCCCAAACCATAGTCCTCCATATTCTTAGGGAATTACACAAAACCATAACCCTATCCTTCCTCGAGAACCTTAGTGTTCAATATATAGAGAAAAAAATTGAAGAGTATAATGAAAAATACCAAGTTTCCCTTTGTCTCACAACTATAACACGAGTATATGATCATAATGAGATAAATTGAAAGTATGTCATCCATTAGTTATATTAAAGGTGAGTAGGGAAAACTTTCATAAAGTGTAAAAAGGTCCACGATAAAAAAACCTTTCTAAAGAAGAAAAAAAAGTGCAAATATAGCAACTAAAGGTATATTCCACCATTACAGCATTTAGCTCGAGAGAGGAAACTAGATGTAAAATTCTCATATTACAAGATGAAAGCTAGCATTGCTATTATTTCTGTATGTGGGAATTTTGATGAACCCCTAATCTAAGATGATGAAAAGAAGAAGACATGAAAGAAATTTTATTTTGTTGATTCTCGATGTTAACTATGTTTAACATCAAGGAGGCAAGGAAATTGTTCACAACTAGGGTACTGTATCGAACCTAATGTAGATGGGAAAGATAGGTACAAAGAAAATTGACTACTAAGGGATACTATTAAACCAAGAGACTTGAAATCAATGTAACAATTGCAACTGGAGCTATCCACATCTATTAAAACATTTCTTGCAATAGTAGTGAAAGACCTTTAAGGGCATGAAAATATTTTGGCATTGGACTCTATATTTCTAGATGGAATTAGACTAGGAAGGTCTATGCAAGATGCCAAGCATGTTTCAAGAAAAACCACCAAAACAATGATGGCATGCTCAGACTTGGAGCCATCGTTTATGGAAGCCGCCATATGTAGGTGTCAAGTCTAGTATTCCTATATTTTTACAAAGATTTTGATATTGGGCTCTTTATTTCTAGAGGGACTTGGACTGAGACGCTCTATGCAAAACAACAAGCATGTTTCAAGGACATCCACCAAAACAATGATGAATTACTTAGAATTAGGGACATCATTGAGGAAGCCACTGAATGTACGTTTCAATCCCACTACTACGAGATTTTTACAAAGGAAATAGTTAATCTCACAGCATTTTAAGAGATTTGAAAATTTTGGAGATCATCAAATTGGTAATATCTCTATATTAGAAAGTTGTTGCACAACAAAAATCCATCAAGATAAAGAGAATATATTCATAAACTGTTTGAGTAAAACATGTATGTCCACTCTCTAATGGAACATTCTATGATATATATGTGCTCACAAGCAAATCCAGGAAAAACCAAAAGTATTGCAATAATAATTTTAAATTTTAATATCTCATGCTATTAACCTCACCTACAAAGGGAGTAAAGGTGATGTGGCAAGCTCCTGCAATTAATTCTACTATTGAAATGATTACAAGTAGGTCCTCAACAGTCAACCCAGTAAGGTGATGTGGCAAGCTCCTGCAGTGAATTCTACTAATTCATTGAGGTTTAAAAATGTTACCCTAAAGTTAAAATTCCTGTAACTTATTTTAAGAATCTCAAAGTTGTCCAATGAACATTTGCACAGCCGTTCCATGATTGTTTTCATAGCAGTTGATGCCTATGTTCCAAACCCAAATTGGGATTTATGAAGGCCTCTTTGAAATCTCCTTGGATTGTAAACACTTCGGTACACAGAATGGGAGTCTATGGGGTTTCTCATCATTCCCTCTAAAGTTCAAGAGTTTCTATGTTGTTACTAGACATTTTGCTAACCGTATTTTGGTAGCTGAAACTTCCACCATTTATTCATACCTATCGATTGTTTTACAAATTCAAAATGGCTTTCCTATGGGATGGCTCAGCTTATCGTACCAAAATATTCCTAGGCTTGTAAGACTAATCAATGAACTCCTAGTATCTGAACCGGTTTTGAAACAACATACCTAGTGTTGCATTCCTAGGGCTTGACAAGCTGAGTGGGGGCATCATAGTTAGGAATATCTATCCAGATTCCATGAGAAACTATAGCAGGTGATAAACTACCACAGAACCAAATCCATGGCCACAAAAATTTTCTCCTCCATACTGTCGAACCAAATCCATGGCCACCATGAAAACACTTTCCTCCAACACATCAAACCCATGAAAACGTTCTCCTCCATATCGCCAAACCAAATCCATGGCCACCTTCAAAATATTCTCCTCCAACACTGCAGACCAACGAAAACCTTGTGCATGCATTCACCCTCCACAAAAAACCTAGTGTTTGAATTCACCCTCCACGAAAAACTAGTGTGTGTGCCCTGTGCGTGCATTCACCCTCCATGAAAAGTGCCCAGCCTTTTATTTTGACAATAAACCTTCTTCGCTAACAAATAGATCATTATCGGAGCGAATTGGCTTCTGGTTAGTTTGGGAACCTGACATGTATATAGATATACCATGAGTTAGGCCTTCTGACCATGAGCGAAAATAGGGTGGGATGATTCCCCAAGATCTGTAGCCATCAGTGGAGCGTTTGAGAATAGAGCTAGCAAAGAACCGTCATATGATAGCAGATAGGGACCGTATGATCGAGGAGACCCTGTGTGTGCATTCACCATCCACTAAAAACCACTGTGTGTGCGTTGTGGGTGCATTCACCCTCCACAAAAAACCATTTGCATATGGGAAAAAATTGCAATTAAAAAACCCCCAACCTATTGGGGTATTTTTATAATAAATAAAATAATCCCTTTTATCCTTATTATAGGGTCAATATATTGTTTTGAAATTTTTTTATTTTTTTACCCCCAATATGAACGAACATGTTATAATATTGGTCCATCATCGACGCCCCCATGAGGCTAGGCATGTACCGAACACGCTTCCTGAGGTGCTTGAGGAAAGAACAAGACCAACGTCTGAGGATGCTAGGATGATTAGTGAAGGAGAAACACTCTGTGTAAAGGAAATTGAAGTTGTTACATGATTTCGGAAGCGCTTTTGGAAGATGAGGTAGCAGAAAATATCAGTGCAAGAATGAGGCAAGATGATGAGAAAATCAGCGTGACAAAGGAAGAGATGAAGAAGCTACCCTTTCAGGAGAAAGTTACAAGGATGGCAGAAATAAAGCAGCTCTAGCAAGAATTCCAAACTCTTTGTGACCAAGAGAGGAATAGGGAAGCCGACGTGGAAGCACACCAATCAGAAGTAGCGCGACTCATAGTCCTTATTCATCCTATGCAGCAGAAACTTCAAAATATCGCTCAATTGTTAGAGGCAGGATTGTTGAAACATATAAGTTCTAAATGCATGGAGAAGTTGGCCGTAGAGGTGGAGGAGGTAACAACAAAAGTTTCTAGAGTGTGATAGATGGTAAAGGAATTTTAGGACAAGGTTGGTCCACCCACGCAGTCTAAACTAGAGCCCGAGATGGAGACTTAATTCGTGAGCAGTCACACATTTTCGCGGAGAAGTACCTTTTTTCTTAGTGGCTTAGGATGAGCCACATGTGAGTGTTGGGGCCTGTTGGGCCAGGAAAAGTGTATAAGGAAGAAACTGACGTGCAAACAAAGAAGGAAAAGTGCACACGTGATGAGGGAAAAATAGGTCAAGAAGGAAGCAAATGGAATAGCGCATAAAGATAAAATATGTGCACGACAGAGAAAGGAAAGAAAGGAAGCACAGAGTAGAGAAAGATACAATAGGATAGCTACGGCGAGGAATGCACATCCAGAGTTGGTAGAAGAGGCAGGTAGAATAGTTAATGCTGGGAAGGCGAAAGTCAAGGAAGACTGTTGAAGGACGAACTACCGAAAGACGGAAAGATAGTTTTATGGCTAGTTATGACTTGTGCAGAGGAATGAAGGATGTTTTCCCTGGCTAGTTAAGGCTGTGGCTAATGCATGCAGGAATTTTTGAGGCTAGGTATGGTCTGGCATTTATTGTAACAAATATGTTTGGTAACCATATTGAGTCTGTAATAACTGAGCAGTACTCAGTAGACCGTGCATGGTCTTGTAAACATTATAAATAGAAGGAACCCGCTCTGTATAAGGGTTAGATAAGTTAGAGATAATATTGGTTCAGTTGTTAGTCAGTATACAAGGTTGGATTTAGTTATATCTATTAGTCGACTCAAAGAAGAGTCTAGTAGAAGTAGAAGGCTGTTGAGCCACGGATCTTGCACTTGTGTGCGTAGACCACTAGTAAAGTAGAAGAGTCAATCCAGGCTGTGTGTGGATTAGTAGAAGTAGATAAAAGTGATAAACCAGAGAGCATGAGAGAAAGAATATTGAGTCATAAAGACATATCTTAAGAATATTCTGCAAGTTGCAAGATGCAAGGGGCTACCTATATTTCTCATGCTAGATGAATAGCACCTTAGTGGTTTTTCCCAGATGGGTTTCTATAATGTCCCAAATTTTGCATTGGGTCACAATGGCCAAATCACATTTTTCATATTCATTAAAGTTGTCAAAGGGATGCTAAAAGTAAAATAATTGCCAAGGAGGAAAATCACTAGTTTCCTAGGTTGGGGGTGGAAGCTTTTAGATTTGGAATAAGAGGGATAATAAATGATGTTTAGGCATTAGAAGAGGATAAATATTTAATAATGTAGCTTATTAAATAAATACAAGAGAAAATTGAAATGGATATGGAGAATGGAGACACTTGGAGACTATGGGGCCCACTCAAGCTAGAATTACTATGTTAAATGGCATCCTCCTCTTCTAATTTCGAATCTATGGGAAGCCTAATGTTTTGGGATGAATTATGAGGTTAATATACTTGTCCATATACTTCATAGTTCTAATTTGGGATGAATTATGAGGTTAATATACTTGTCCATATACTTCATAGGTCTAATTTGGGATGAATTGTAACTTACATGGGAGAGGAAGAGCCGAATGGGAGTTTCATGGACACTTGGGTAGATTCCCCTTACATTTATAACATCTATGACACCATTGATGGAGATTCTATGAAATTTATGACACAATTCAGATCTGAAGGCTGACATACTGACATGTCAATACTGAATAAAGCATCTTAGAGGTTGAATTTGGGAGTTGGAGAAGGCCAAGAGGCTCCTACTCAAATTTGGGAGAAGAGGAAAGGTGAAGAGAGAGGCCACATGGCATAGCATAAGCAACCACACCAATTCGACTTGGATTTAGTTTATGGATGGATTTAAAACCTTAGAAGACTAATAATTTTTATAAAATACAGGGATCAGCCATGAGAAAAAGATTTTGCTCATTTGTGAAATTATCATTTGTGAATTGTGAGAGCTAGTGGATGACTAGTTTTCTTGCTTAAGCCAATTTCGAGGGTGAAAGATTCCCATTCTAGTTGGTTTTTGGAAATGCCACTCAGGTATTTCATGGAGCTTTAATGAATTATTATTTTCAGGTGCAAGCTATAGAAATTTCATGGACATCTCAATATCAGATTGTTCTTCTATTCATCTCAAGTTTTCTCACCATATTTCAACTCTATGGAGTGAGGCGCAATTGGTGAGCTATTCATCTATTTGAGGGAGCTTCTCTTCCTCTAGTATTTTGTATTATGATGTAAATTATCTTTTATTTAAGTTCAGAAATCTCTCAAGTCAAAAATCCAATATATCTCAGGTATTATTGTCCAATATTGAAGAAACAGTGCCATTTCCCCAATACCTTGTTGTAAACTCTTGCAATCTTGATGGAATCGAATATATGTGTGGACCATTTATGATTTATGAATGAATGAACTATAATTAAATTATATTATGGTTTTCATGGTCTGTAACTGAGAATTTGTGGTCACTGGGTCGAATTTCATAGCATTTGGGACAAACTACATCTCATTTCCCCAAGGGTCCAAAACTAGTTTTTTATATCTGACTGAAGGAAGTGATAACAGCCATGGGAGTTCGATTGGTTCTGCATATGAATCTATGATAAAGTATTCTACACATCCCCTACTTAAATTTGAGAATTTGAGTGATTTTATATGCATTTGGGAATCCATTTCGGCAATTACCCGGGAGGGATTTGAGCCCCAAAATTGCTAGTAAATTCATCTATCTTATTCAAAATATGATATAGACTTGCAGAACTGATTGGAGGACCATAATACATCCATGAAAATAATAATTAAGTTATTATATCATTCATACACCTTCTCTGAATATTTTGGGAGCAATTGGGCTGATTTGGAGACCAAGACACTAAAACTAGTCAAGAGCCCAAATTGCGAAAAAATTGGAAAATTGGGCATTTTAATAAAATTCCAAAAATGGGACATTACAGTTTCCACGTTATTTCCTATGTTATATGGTTGAATGTTGTTTAATGGTGAATGTTTATGTGAATGTTTGATTATTTTACATTATCCCAGTTACAGTTGTTGTAGAGTGTATGCCAAATGATGAATGAATGACTGGGTAGGAGTATTGTTGAAATGTTGTGTATAAGTTCATGGTTAATATGCTAAGTATAAATATGAGTCACACTCTGTCTATCAAGTATAAGGAATTAGATGTGTCGTACAGTTGTACCATTCATTAAGGTTTAAAGGCATTGCCGTGTCACGCGGCTGACCTATGGTATGTGTTGCGCCGCTGTCACAGGGTGAAAGACTCCATTCTATCGTCTAGGTCGAGCACCTTGTCCACATGCCAAGGGATACGATCCCTTGCCAACTGTGGAAAAATGGTTCTGGAAGTTACCCATTAAGATATCTCGGGTGAGACTGTGTCTGCTTTGCGGACGTTACCGATTGAGCTTGCTCTATCGGGCCGATGTCTTATGGTGTTATGTTGGTATTGTGTTGTTGATTAAACCGCAGGTTAAGACAAGAAGGTATATTAGGCCAACAAATGGTTCTATTATCGAGACACAACAACCACCAAGAATAACAACAACAACAGCACATGCCCCCACACAAGAAGAGAAAATCCAACAGAACAGCTAACACAAACACACTGACAAAGGACGATGTTCAAGAGCTAGAAAACATTGTAGCTGAGGTCGCCAAGAAAATCCTCGAGGTTCTAAACACGTAGTAAGCAAATGTGGTTGGTCAAGTTGTCGAGCACCTGAACAAGCTCATCAACGCCATTAACATTAGAGAGAATTTGAGGTAAAAAATGGGCCTCCTAAGAGATGTACTACAAAAATATAAAATATATTAAAATATTATGAGTTAGGGGTTTTATGGGGT
>LPNX010082839.1:518568-603860 GCA_001517045.1 Pseudotsuga menziesii
ATATATATATATATATATATATATATAAAAGAGAGAGGGGAATGGAGGGAGGAAGGCTCTTTTGTTGAGAATTCAATATAATATATTTTTATAATTAATAATGTTAGTGGAAGAATTTAATAATATATTTTTGTAATTAATGATGTTAGTGGAAGGTGATGTTTGTTATTAGATATGGATTATTATTATTATTTTGAACTCCCAACACAATATATTGGGACAATTTATTAATATAGTTGTGGTTAGTTAATGGAAAATTTTAATAATATATTTTTGTAATTAATGATGTTAGTGGGAGGTGATGTTTGTTATTAGATATGGATTATTATTATTAATTTTTTTTTAACTCCCAACTCAATATATTTGGACAATTTATTAATATAGTTGTCGTTAGTTAATGATATAACACAACATTTTATATTAAGAGAATTTATTAATACAGTTGTGGTTAGTTAATGACGAGACATAATATATTGGAAGAATTTATTAATATAGTTGTGGTTAGTTATTGATGCCACATAATATATATTGGAAGAATTTATTAATAAAGTTGTGGTTAGTTAATGATGTGACATAATATATCTTAGAATTTCTTAATATAGTTGCGGTTAGTTAATGATGTTAGTGGGAGGTGTTGTTCGTTATAATTGTATTTATGATAGGTGGATTTTTTTAATGTATAAGTTAAAATGAAATGTTATTTTTATTTTATTTTCCATTTTTTTGTATGACTTTCCAACATAATAACACAATAGTAGTGGTGGTTCTTTTATGCTTGGCAAACACTATGCTCAACAATGTTAAGTGTTGTTTGGAGTGGTGTGTATACCATGTGATGTAAGTTTCTTAGTTTAAATGTATAAACCACCGTAACTTAGACATACATAGTCAATACAAGAGATTCTCCCAATAAAGGATATATGACTACCCATAAGGAAGAATCCTAGTAACCTATATAAGAAGGGAAGATAATACATCAAATTTTATGGGGATGCAAAAGAAATGCAGGAAACCAAAGCATAGAAAAGTTCCTAAAAGATCATAAAGGTCCATTCAAAACAACCTACATGGAAGGTTTTGGGGATGATGCAAACAACCAACCCAAAGTCAGTGATTTAATTGTAGGGATAAAATCCTACCAAATTGTTGGATTCAAGAAATTAATGTGGAAGGAGAGTCCCAAATTATCATCATTACAATAAAATGCAAGGTTCATTCTTGGAATTGGAATCTATGAAATCAATTGAAACTTGAAAACTTATAATTTTCTAGAAGAATAGAATTCAAAATTTTCTAGAAGAATAGAATTCAAAATTTCTAGAAGGATGAGAGGGTTTAACATCATTTTCTAGAAGAATAGAATTCAAAATTTTCACTTGTCCTTCTATTTACCTCTTATTTTGTTATAATCCTTCCATGGCTTCACATTCACCATCTCAGAGAAACTTTAGCTATGGAACTCATGATGGGAGAAGCAAAGGGAGAGGGGATGGTGATGTAAATCAAGATAAATTTATCACTGATTCTCCTCTAGAATTGTCAAAAAAATAATCGGGGGAAAAAACTTAGAAGTTACATATAAAATTGGAGCAAATGTGAGTAATTAGTAATTTACAATATCAAATATTTGGAATCTAGATGTTTAGAATTTGGATTTTGAATCAATTGTTCTTAAAAGTTGTGATTTTTCTAATTTTCAATATAATAATTTATAAAAATGTATATCATTGCACCTTCTCCCAATCATTTTGGTGACTTGGAATCCCATTACACTTCCATGATTCAAGTAAACTTTTACAAAATGATACATAATACAATTCTATGGTACTTGATGATAGTTGAGGAAGACTGGCTTCCCCCAAAGGAAAGGAAACCAACAAATTTATATTGGTTTTCTTACTAGACACCTCATGAGGAGTCTTGTTGACTAGTGGTGATGTGGGTGATCGATTTTTTAGATAACATGCAGTTCCAACAACTTCTGTCGAATATTCATGTGCTATCCCTGCACCACTGATCCTACACCTCCCCTTTGGAAGGAGGAAATCCTTCAGGTCTATAAAAGATGTGTATATGTTTATCTCCACTTGGAGATCCATATAGATTTCTGGGGTGGTTTCTTCCATAATATGTATGGCATGGAATTGAGTGATGAAGAATGGTTATTGCATTGTTGCCTATGGTTTTATTTTTGTGTATGCATGAGGGTTGTTTATTACATTTTTAAGGGATGGTTTGAAGGCATGTTTACAATCCGAAGAAGGTATGGACATTGTAACTTCCTATAGCAACGTGGTCATATCTTCATGGGATTTTATGGTCAATTCTAAGCAGTGTATTTGAGGCATCCCTAATACAGCAATGAGGATCATAGGTTGTGACCCATATTTTTCCAATCGTCCCACTTGAGCTTCAATATACCTATAGTTTTCATGATTTTGGCCACAGACCTTTGTTTGAAGAGAAGACAGGTCTGGAAAAGGAACTGGTTGAATATATCTTCAGAAGGTTGTGATGGAATTTAGAAGCAGTTCTATGGTACTTGATGATAATTGAGGAAGGCTGGCTTCCCCCAAAGGAAAGGAAAACCAACAAATTTATATTAGTTCCCACTATAATAGAGTCCAAAACTTCCCTAAGATGACTATCCAAACATGATACTAAATGCTAGATTCTGATATGGAAGTCACCAATTAACCCAAGTAAATAAGATAAGATAATTTTATTAGTGTCCAAGAAATGACCACAAAAGTAGTTCAATCGGATTGTCTAGTACTGTGATGTAAATACAAAGTGGGATTGATAAGGTGGATCCTATAAAATAGCACTACATAATCTCCATTAAATATCCTTACCCAATACTTCCTTCTCCATAAGGAAGAGATGACCAATAATCATATGGTGTTTCTTTTACTCATTGTTGTCTTTTGAATTTGTTGGCATGTGAAATAATGCTATGAGATACAAAGCAATGCAAAGGAAGGAAAAAATATCAAAGTAGGGCGATAACCATGGAAATAAAAGAAAACTAAAGATATGCTGAGCAAGCCACCGAACCCTTGATACAACCTCGATAAGAAATGTCTTATTTTACGCCAAATTTCTAAACAAAGAAAACCATTGAGAATTATTAAATGCACTGTGGGCTAATTTCTATTTAGAATTTTGAAACAAATGTATCATTATCACGGTTATAAATTAATGTTACTGTACTTTTTATTTTAGACCTTTGAATGATAATACATAATGAAATTATAACAACATTGTTTTCTCTCAATACTTCTAGTATTCTTACAAAATATGGAAAAGGAGTTCAATTATTATCTTTCATGCAAAACCAATAAAATTATAATCAACTTAATGAACAAAAATCAAAGGAAAGAGATGGTCGGTTTACCAATGATGCTTGACCACTTGAACTTTTGCAGAGTCAAATTATCAACCATTTCTAGTTCAAAACTAGTAACCAAGACATCAAAAAACACTCTCTTTGTAGATGTGTAGAATTCATGCAATATGCAAGTACACAATGTTTAAGCATCTAGAATAATTCATATATACAAAAAAATGAAGTACATAAAATAACTTGATACAAGTTGTTATAGGTCAAGCTCTCCAAACCTTAGCTAGGGAAATAATGAAAACCATAGCCACCAAATTCTATTTCCTGGGAATTAATTCTAACTGAACCTGGTTTCTCCCCCAAAGATCAATGGCCAAGTCCTTCTCAAACCATCCACTGTTCCAGCACTGCAAGTAGGGTTTCAAAATGCTAAAAAATCCTAGTCTTCTCTAAAGTTTTCTATTTGCTCCTCTAGGAATTCTCCCAAACCATAGTCCTCCATATTCTTAGGGAATTCCACAAAACCATAACCTTATCCTACCTTAAGAACCTTAGTGTTCAATATAGAGAGAAAACAAATTGAAGAGTATAATGAAAAATACCAAGTCTCCCTTTGTCTCGCATCTATAACACGAGTATGTGATCATAATGAGATAAATTGAAAGTATGTCATCCATTTAGTTATATTAAAGGTGAGTAGGGAAAAATTTCATAAAGTGTAAAAAGGTCCACAATAAAACAACCTATCTAAAGAACAAAAAGAAGTGCAAATATAGCAACTAAAGGTATATTCCACCATTACAGCATTTAGCTTTAGAGAGGAAACTAGATGTAAAATTCTCATATTACAAGATGAAAGCTAGCATTGCTATTATTTCTGTATGTGGGAATGTTGATGAACCCCTAATCTAAGATGATGAAAAGAAGAAGACATGAAAGAAAATTTATTTTGTTGATTCTCGATGTTAACTATGTTTTACATCAAGGAGGCAAGGAAATTGTTTACAACTAGGGTACTATATCGAACCTAATGCAGATGGGAAAGATAGGTACAAAGAAAATTGACTGCTAAGGGATACTGTTAAACCAAGAGACTTGACATCAATGTAACAATTGCAATTGGAGCTATCCACATCTATTAAAACATTTCTTGCAATAGTAGTGAAAGACCTTTAAGGGCATGAAACATTAGAGGAAATTTGAGGTCTAAAATGGGCCTCCTAAGGAAAATAATAAAATAATTGTTAAAATAATAAAATAATAGTCAAAATAATAAAATAATAGTTGCTAATTTTAGAGGAAGAATGAAAAAAACTACTTTTTTTGTTCATATTTTCAACATATCTCCCTATGGTTTTACTCAAATTCCAAGCGGAAGAGCTCATTGGATGCGAAATTTAATTCCACATCCAATGAGTACATCCAATGAGTACCCACACCGCATACTTTTAATGGACCCCACTACCCCAAAAATAAGAAATACCTGAAAAATGTGATGATGATGTCATCATCACATTTTTTCAAGTATTTCTTATTTTTGGGGTAGAGGGGTCCATCAAAACTATGCACTGCAGGTACTCATTGGATGTGGAATCAAAATCCACATCCAATGAGCTCTCCCGCTTGAAATTTGAGTAAAAACACATCGAGATATGTCGAAAATATGAACAAAAAAAGTAGTTTTCTTTTATGACAAATATGTCAATTCAACCATTATGGTTGACTCATTTTATTGAAATTATATTGGTTCTTGAATTCCAACTCACAAAATTTATTGTTGGTGCATTTTCTTATAAGGCCCATTTTAGACCCCAAATTTCCTCTAATGATATTTCGACACTGGACTCTTTATTTCTAGATGGACTTAGACAGGGAAGGTCTATGCAAAATTCCAAGCATGTTTCAAGAAAAACCACCAAAACAATGATGGCATGCTCAGACTTGGAGCCATCGTTTATGGAAACCACCGTATGTAGGTGTCAAGTCTACTATTCCTAGATTTTTACAAAGATTTTGATACTGGGCTCTTTATTTCTAGATGGACTTGGACTAAGATGCTCTATGCAAAACACCAAGTATGTTTCAAGCACATCCACCAAAACAATGATGACTTACTTAGAATTAGGGCCATCATTGAGGAAGCCACCGAATGTAGGTGTCAATCCACTACTACGAGATTTTTACAAAGGCCATAGTTAATCTCACAACATTTTAAGAGATTTGAAAATTTTGGAGATCATCAAATTGATAATATCTCTATATTATAAAGTTGTTGCACAACAAAACTCCATCAAGATAAAGAGAAAATATTCATAAACCATTTGAGTAAAACATGTATGTCCACTCTCTAATGGAACATTCTATGATATTTATGTGCTCACAGTCAAATCCAGGCAAAACCAAAAGTATTGCAATAACAATTTTAAATTTTAATATCTCATGCTATTAACCTCACCTACAAAGGGAGTAAAGGTGATGTGGCAAGCTCCTGTAATTAATTCTACTATTGAAATGATTACAAGTAGCTCCTCAACAGTCAACCCAATAAGGTGATGTGGCAAGCTCCTACAATTAATTCTACTAATTCACTAAGGTTTAAAAATATTACCCTAAAGTTAAAATTCCTGTAACTTATTTTAAGAATCTCAAAGTTGTCCAATGAACATTTGCACAGCCGTTCCATGATTGTTTTCATAGAAGTTGATGCCTATGTTCCAAAACCAAATTGGGATTTATGAAGGCCTCTTGGAAAGCTCCTTGGATTGTAAACACTTCGGTACACAGAATGGGAGTCTTTGGGGTTTCTCATCATTCCCTCAAAATTTCAAGAGTTTCTATGTTGTTACTAGACATTTTGCTAACCAGATTTTGGTAGCTAAAACTTCCACCATTTATTCATACCTATTGACTATTTTACAAATTCAAAATGGATTTCCTATGGGACGCCTCAGCTTATCGTACCAAAATATTCCTAGGCTTGTAAGACTAATCAATGAACTCCTAGTATCTGAACCAGTTTGGAAACAACATGCCTAGTGTTGCATTCCTAGGGCTTGACAAGCTGAGTGGGGGCATCATAGTCAGGAATATCTATCCAGATTGCATGAGAAACTATAGTGGGTGAGAAATTTCCATGAAACCAAATCCATGGCCACAAAAGTTTTCTCCTCCACACTGTCGAACCAAATCCATGGCCACCATGAAAATGTTTTCCTCCAACACATCAAACCCATGAAAACGTTCTCCTCCATACCTCCAAACCAAAGCCATGGCCACCTTCAAAATGTTCTCCTCTAACACTACAGACCAACGAAAACCCTGTGCATGCATTCACCCTCGGAAAAAAACCCAGTGTGTGCATTCACCCTCCACGAAAAACCACTGTGTGTTCCTTGTGCATGCATTCACCCTCCACGAAAAGTGCCCAGCCTTTTATTTTGACAATAAACCTTCTTCACTAACAAATAGATTATTATCGGAGCCAATTGGCTTCTGGTCAGTTTGGGAACCTGGAATGTATGTAGATATACCACAAGTTAGGCCTTCTGACCATGAGCAAAAATGGGGCGGGATGATTCCTCAAGATTCGAAGCCATCAATGGAGCGTTTGAGAATAGAGCTAGCAAAGAACTGCCATATCATAGCGGATAGGGACCATATGATCGAGGAGACCCTGTGCATGCATTCACCCTCCACAAAAAACCACGGTGTGTGTGTTGTGGGTGAATTCACCCTCCATGAAAAACCATTTGCATATGGGAAAAATTTGCAACTAAAAAACTCGCAACCTATTGGGATATTTATATAATAAATAAGATAATCCCTTCTATCCTTATTATAGGGTCAATATATTGTTTTGAATTTTTTTTATTTTTTTATCGCCAATATGAACGGACATGTTATAATATTGGTCCATCACCGACACCCCCATGAGGCTAGGCATGTACCACGCACGCTTCCTGAGGTGCTCGAGGAGAGAAGAAGACCAATGTCTGAGGATGCTAGGACGATTAGTGAAGGAGAAACACTCTGCGTAAAGGAAGTTGAAGTTGTTACATGATTTGGGAAGTGCTTCTGGAGGACGATGTAGCAAAAAAGATCATGGTAAGCACAAGGCAAGATGACGAGAAAATCAGTGCGACGAAGGAAGAGATGAAGAAGCTACCCTTTCAGGAGAAATTTACAAAGATGACAGAAATCAAGCAGCTCCAGCAAGATGTCCAGGCTCTTTGTGACCAAGAGAGGACTAGGGAAGCCGAGGTGGAGGCACACCAATCAGAAGCAGCACAACTCACAGTCCTTATTCATCCTGTGCAGCAGAAACTTCAAAATATGGCGCAATCGCTAGAGGCAGGATTGTTGGAACATATAAGTTCTGACTGCATGGAGAAGTTGGCCGTAGAGGTGAACGAGGTAATAACGAAAGTTGCTAGAGTGCGATAGATCGTAAAGGAATTTCAGGACAAGGTTGGTCCACCCGTGCAATCTGAACTGGAGCGTGAGATGGAGACTTAAGTTGTGAGCAGTCACACATTTTTGCAGAGAAGTACATTTTTTCTTAGTGGCTTGGGACGAGCCACATGTGAGTGTTGGGGCCTGTTGGGCCAGGAAAAGTGCATAAGGAAGAAGCTGACTTGCAAACAAAGAAGGAAAAGTGCGCACATGACGAGGGAAAAATAGGTCAAGAAGGAAGAAAATGGAACAATGCATAAAGATCAAATATGCATGTGACAGAGAAAGGAAAGAAAGGAAGCACAGAGCAGAGAAAGATGCAATATGATAGCTACGACGAGGAAATCACATCCAGAGTTGGTAGAAGAGGTAGGTAGAATAGTTAATGCTGGGCAGGCGAAAGTCAAGGAAGACTGTTGAAGGACGAACTACTAGAAGATAGAAAGATATTTTTACAGCTAGTTATGACTGGTACAGAGGAATGAAGGATGGTTTCCATAGCTAGTCAACGATGTGGTTAATGAATGTAGGAGTTTTTGATGCTAGGTATGGTTTGGAATTTATTGTAACAAAGATGTTTGGTAACCATATTGAGTCTGTAATAAATCAGTAGTACTCAGTAGACCGTGCATGGTCTTGTAAACATTATAAATAGAAGGAACCCGCTCTGTATAAGCGTTAGATAAGTTAGAGATAATATTGATTCAGTTGTTAGTCAGTAGACAAGGTTGGATTTAGTTAGATCCAGTATTCGACTCAGAAAGAGTCTAGTAGAAGTAGAAGGCTATTGAGCCATGAATCTTGCACCTGTGTGTGCAGACCACTAGTAAAGTAGAAGAGTCGATCCAGGCTATGTGCGGATTAGTAGAAGTAGATAGAAGTAATAAACTAGAGAGCATGAGAGCAAGAAGATTGAGTCATAAATACATATCTTAAGAATAGTCTGCAAGTTGCAGGGTGCAAGCGGCTACCTATATTTCTCATGCCAAATGAATAGTACCTTAGTGGTTTTTCCCAGATGGGTTTCTATAATGTCCCAAATTTTTCTTTGGGTCACAATGGCCAAATCACATTTTCCATATTCATGAAAGTTGTCAAAGGGATGCTAAAAGTCAAATAATTGCCAAGAAGGAAAATCACTAGTTTCCTAGGTTGGCGTTGGAAGCTTTTAGATTTGGAATAAGAGGGATAATAAATGATGTTTAGACATTAGAAGATGATAAATATTTAATAATGTAGCTTATTAAATACATACAAGAGAAAATTGAAATTGCTATGGAGAATGGAGACACTTGGATACTATGGGGCCCACTCAAGCTAGAATTACTATGTTAAATAGCATCCTCCTCTTGTAATTTTGAATCTATTGGAAGCCTAATGTTTTGGGATGAATTATGAGGTTAAATTTAATTGTCCATATACTTCATAGGTCTAATTTGGGATGAATTGTAACTTACATGGGAGAGGAAGAGCCAAATGGGAGTTTCATGGACACTTGGCTAGATTCCCCTTACATTTATAACATCTATGACACCAATGATGGAGATTCTATGAAATTTATGACACAATTCAGATCTGAAGGCTGACATACTGACATACTGACATGTCAGGACTGAATAAAGCACCTTAGAGATCGAATTTGGGAGTTGGAGAAGGCCAAGATGCTCCTACTCAAATTTGGGAGAAAAGGAAAGGTGAAGAGAGAGGCCACATGGAATAGCATAAGCAACCACACCAATTCGACTTGGCTTTGGTTTATGGATGGATTTGGAACCTTATAAGACTAATATTTTTATAAAATAAAAGGATCAGCCATGAGAAAAATCTTTTGCTCATATGTGAATTGTCAGAGCTAGTGGATGACTAGTTTTCTTGCTTAAGCCAATTTCGAGGGTGAAAGATTCCCATCCTAGTTGGTGTTTGGAAAGGCCACTCAGGTCTTTCATGGAGATTTAATGGATTGTTATTTTCAGGTGCAAGCTACAAGAATTTCATGGACATATCAATATCAGCTTTTTCTTCCATTCATCTCAAGTTTTCTCACCATATTTCAGCTCTATGGAGTGAGGCACACTTGGTGAGCTATTCATCTATTTGAGGGAGATTATTTTTCTCCAGTATTTTGTATTATGATGTAAATTCTCTTTTATTTAAGTTCAAATATCTCTCAGGTAAAAAATCCAATATATCTCATGTATTATTGTCCAATATTGAAGAAACGGTGCAATTTCCCCAATACCTTGTTGTAAACTCTTTCAATCTTGATGGAATCGAATATATGTGTGCGCCACTGATGATTTATGAATGAATGAACTATAATTAAAGTATAGTATGGTTTTCATGGTCTGTAATTGAGAATTTTTTGTCGATGGGTCGAATTTCATAGCATTTGGGGAAAACTACATCTCATTTCCCCAAGGGTCCAAAACTTGTTTTTTATATCTGATTGAAGGAAGTGATAACAACCATGGGAGTTATATTGGTTCTGCATATGATTCTCTGATAAAGTATTCTACACATCCCTTGCTTCAATTTGAGAATTTTAGTGAATTTATGTACATTTGGGAATCCATTTCGGCAATTACATGGGAGGGATTTGAGCCCCAAAATTGCTAATAAATTCATCTATCTTATTCAAAATATGATATAGACTTGAAGAACTGATTAGAGGACCATAATACATCCATGAACATAATAATTAAGTTATTATATCATTCATACACCTTCTCTGAGTATTTGGGAGCAATTGGGCTGATTTGGAGACCAAGACATTACAGTTTCCATGTTATTTCCAATGTTATATGGTTGAATTTTGTTTAATGGTGAATTTTTATGTGAATGTTTGCTTATTTTACATTATCGCAGTTACAGTTGCTGTAGAGTGTATGACAAATGATGAATGAATGACTGGGTAGAAGTATTGTTGAAATGTTGTGTATAAGTTCATGGTTAATATGCTAAGTATAAATATGAGTCACATTCTATCTGTCAAGTATAAGGAATTGGATGTGTCGTACAGTTGCACCAGTCATTAAGGTTTAAAGGTATTGTCGTGTTGCGCCTCTAACCTATGGTACATGGTGTGCCGCTATCACAGGGAAAAAGACTCCATCCTATCGTCTTTGTTGAGCACCTTGTCCACATGCCAAGGGATATCATCCCTTTACAACTATGGAAAAATGGTTTTGGAAGTTACCCACTAAGATATCTCAAGTGATACTACATCTGCTTTGCGGACGTTACCGATTGAGCTTGCTCTATCGGGCCGATGTCTTGTCGTGTTATGTTGTTATTGTGTTGTTGATTGAATCGCGGGTCAAGACAAGAAGGTATATTAAGCCAACAAATGGTTCTCTTATTGAGACACAACAACCGCTGAGAAGAACAACAACAACAGCGCATGCTGCCGCACAAGAAGAGAAAATCCAACAGAATGGCTAACACAAACACACTAACAAAGGATGATGTTCAAGAGCTAGAAAACATTGTAGCTGAGGTCGCCAAGAAAATCCTTGAGGTTCTGAAAACACAGTAAGAGAATGTGGCTACTCAAGTTGTCGAGCACCTAAATAAGCTCATCGATGCCATTAATGAGGTCAAAACCACTGTTGAGGCTGAAACATATGGCGTGGATGCCAGTGTCCCGCTTGTCACACCACAGCTAGCACTGCTGATCAAAGTGCAGATCCACGGGGGCACAATGGAAATAGGGACGACCACGGGTACCTTTGCTTATGTGGTCAGAGAGTTTACCACATTGCAGATTGACTTCTCCAAGCTTTCATTGGTGAAGTCTATGAGATACATCAAGCATCCACGATATTAATATGTCTGAGAGAGAATGCAGTTGCCTATCAGGAAACAAAACAACAAAGGAAGGTGAAGCAACGCAAGGCCCTCCTAAAGGAGAAAGTGCAAGAAATACAGGAGGGAGAGCACAACCGTGTTGCACTAGTAGAAGCCATTAAGGGCATGGTCGCAGAATTCCCAGCAGAAAAGGGACATGAAGATGAAGATTTAGCTACTAATTTTTCTTGGCTGTCACGGATTGCAGTAGAGCCGAAGAAGCAGCTTGAGGAGCTTCAGGATAGGCAGGCACCGAGCACACCTCTTGAGGTGCTCGAGGAGAGAATAAGAGTAGCGTCTAAGGCTACTGGGAAGATTAGAGAAGGAGAAACACTCTGCGTAAAGGCAGTTGAAGCTGTTTCCATGATTTGGGAAGTGCTTATGGAAGGCAAGGTGACATAAAAGATCAGGGAAAGCATGAGGCAAGATGACAAGAAAATCAGTGCAGTGAAGGCAGAGATGAAGAAGCTTCCTTTTCAGGAGAAAGTTACAAAGATGGTAGAAATCAAGCAGCTCCAGCAAGAATTCTAGGCTCTTCATGACCAAGATCAGACTAGGGAAGCCGAGGTAGAGGCACACCAATCAGAACCAGCATGGCTCATAGGCCTTATTCAGCCTGTGCAGCAGAAAATTCAAAATATGGTGCAATCACTAGAGGCAGGAATGTCATAACTTATCAGATCTGACCGCATGGAGAAGTTGGTCGCACAGTCAAAGGAGGTAACATCGAAAGTTGCTAGAGTGCAACAGATGGTAAATGAATTTCAGAACAAGGTTGGTCCTCCCACGTAGTCTGAACCGGATCCCGAGATGGAGACTTAAGTCGCGAGAAATCACACCTTTTTGTGGAGAAGTACCTTTTTTCTTAGTGGCTCAGGACGAGCCACATGTAAGTGTTGGGGGCCTATTGGGCTAGGAAAAGTACACAAAGAAGAAGATGAGGCGCAAACAAAGAAGAAAAAGTGCACGCATGACAAGGGAAAAGCAAGTCAAGAAGGAACCAAATGGAACTGTGCATAAAGATAAAATATGTGTGTGACGGAGAAATCCAAGAAAGGAAGCGCAGAGTATAGAAAGTTGCAATAGGATAGCTATGACAAGGAAAGCACATCTTGAGTTGGTAGAAATTGCAGGTAGAAGAGTTAATGCTGGGAAGGTGGAAGTTAAGGAATATTGCTGAAGGACGAATTGCCTAAAGATGGAAGAACAATTTTGCGGCTAGTTATGATTGGTACAGAGGACTAAAGGACGTTTTCCACGACTAGTTAAGGATGTGGTTAATGCATGCAGGACTTTTTTCTACTAGGTATGGGTTGGCATTATTATAATAGAGGTGTTTGGTAACCATATTGCGTTTGTAATAATTGAGTAGTACTCAGTCGACCATGCGTGGTCTTTTAAACATTATAAATAGAAGGAACGCACTTTGTATAAGGGTTAGATAAGTTAGAGATAAGATTGGTTCAGTTGATAGTCAGTAGAAAAGTTTGGATTTAGTTAGATCCAGTAGTCGACTCAGAGAAGATTCTAGTAGAAGTAGAAGGATGTTAAGCAGCGGATCTTACAGTTGTGTGCGCATACCACTAGTAAAGTAGAAGACTAGATCAAGGCTGTGTGCAGATCAATAGGAGTAGAGAAAAGCAATAAACCAGAGAGCATGAGAGCAGGAAGATTGAGTCAGAAAGACATATCTTAAGAACACTCTACAAGTTGCAGGCTGCAAGGTGCTGCCTATTTTTCTCATGCCAGATGAATAGCACCTTGGTGGTTTTTCCTAGATGGGTTTCCACGTTATTTCCTGTCATATATGGTTGAATGTTGTTGAATGGTGAATGTTTATGTGAATTTTTGCTTATTTTACATTATCGCAGTTATAGTTGTCATAGAGTGTATGCCAAATTATGAATGAATGATTGGGTAGAAGCATTATTGAAATGTTGTGTATAAGTTCATGGTTAATCTGCTAATTATAAATATAAGTCATTCTCTGTCTGTCAAGTATAAGGAATTGGATGTGCCGCATAGTTGCGCTAGTCATTAAGGTTTGAAGGCACTATCGTGTCGCGCGGCTAATTTGTGGTATGTGTTGTTTCGCTATCACAGGGTGAAAGAATCCATCCTATTGTCTTTGTCGAGAACCTTGGCCATGTGCCAAGGGACTACCCTCTCCAACTGTGGAAACATGGTTCTGAAAGTTACCCATTAAGATATCTCGAGTGAGACTATGTCTGCTTCGCGAACGTTGTCAATTGAGCTTGCTCTATGAGACCGATGTCTTGTGGTGTTATGTTGGTATTGTGTTATTGATTGAACCGTAGGTCAAGATAAGAAGGTAGATTAGGCCAACAAAGACAGTGAAAAATTGCAGTTTAAATCATGTAACCAACCCTTGTTCACCATCAAATACTGGATCTATGCTTTGTCATTCTCCGAGGGAAGATTGTCTTCACTTTTGTGCCCGACAGCAACGCCAGAAGATGTTTTCACTGGAGTCTGCACCTAGACTGTTAAGGCTCAAAGTCCAGATAATCTTAAAGGTTTTAATCAAATGACTAAGTTTTTGTTTATGAATATCTTTAACAAGTAGAATGGAGATCTGGTATAAAGTAATCAAATAGTATAAATGACTGAGCAAAGAGTATGAGTATGTGGTAATAAACATAGAGTTTCATATCTAGAGCAGATAATAAACATCAACCCATCCACAGGAATTCTAAGATAGAAAACATTTATCATGTAATAAAGTTATGAATAAATTCTGGGGCTGATTCTTAACCTGCAATTCTGTTTACATCTGTATACTCTAGTGTCGTCATAAAATCAAGAAATGATTTTTAAGCCTGAGATATGCTTGGTCACCTTCAAAGGTTGATATTTCTTCTCCAAATATGGTATTAATTACTGATGTTTGTTTTATGCCTTTGAATTATCCGGGGATAACTACTCAACCTCTATGGTTAGCTTCTCTTTAAATCTGGAAAATAGATCCTCTATTTAGTAATATTATGCCTTTAAAAAAAGAGTTGCAGGAACTGCCTTTCTCGATATGGTTTAAACACCAATTAACTGCTTGGGATTGATGAAATGCTTAAAAATATAATTCAAATGAATTGCTGGATGGTCCGCCCCCAGGTACTCTGCCACCAAACCCATTCTTGATCATTCAAAGTGCCAAGTTGATATCCAATTGGATCGCATATTACAACACTCATAATACTTTACATTTGGACCTCTGCTTACTTAAAACTTCTGCTGGAACTTTCCTTGATCATTTCAACACTTAGAGGCAGTCCAATCTTGGCATCTAATTTCCCATCGACAACTATGAACACTCAAGACATTGATTTTAACTCGAGCGATTCCTTCACTTGCTATGTGGTGTTTTCCTTCTTTAATCTTTAGTGTTTGGTTTTATTTTAGTGTGAGCATGAACGCCCAACACTCACCTATGACATTTGCATCTTGTCATCTCTCATAGCGATTAACATTCACACTACTTGCTTCCTTAACACCTGGCTTCTTGCTAACATTGGAATCAAACTTAACTTTCATCAATGTTGGGCATTGAGCTCTGCAATTTTAACATTTGGATTTGAGTGCTTATTAATCCTCATTATTGATTGTTGCATGTTTGAATGAACCCAATACTTGGTGCGCTTGGCACTTATGTGCTATGCTATGACATTATCTCTAACACTTGGATATAATATGTCTATTAACTGGTAGCATTTTCCTTTGGCGAGCAATTTTACTAACAAAACACTGCTGAAGACCCAATGATTTTAGACAGCTGCATTTTCACCATGCTGCTAAGACTCATGATGCCTCTTGCTTCAAATATTCTTAACAAGTGGGCGTTTGTCTTGATCAGATACCTGGTTGGATTCATAATGTATTGTCGCGTTATTCACTCCTTGTGGGCTCTGCCTCAGACACCATTTTTTGAATGTTTGATGACAATTGTCAGACTAGGAATGTTTTCTATCACATTACCTAGAGAACATAGCGCAATGGAAACAACAAGCAGTCAAGGTCAAAGATCTTACCATCCTGGTAGGAATCTCCCTGATACTCCCTTCAGACAGTATTCATCTGTTAGGAAGACCAAGAAAGAATTTCTCCCTTATAAGTCATCTGGATCTGATGACTCTGTATCTGATGAAGCCAAACTGGCAAACTGGGGAAATTTCCAAAATAAATTGACTGCAAAGAATCTAGATGAAGTTGCTCTAGTTCTTAAGTTAAGAAGCGCTATTTCTGAGGAGAAAGAACAAGTCAATGCTGTAGAGACAAAACTGGGTCTGATTGATCATTTGTTGTCAGACACCACTGAAATAAAGACTGTTGTTGCACAGGCAGCAGATAGAATTGAAAGAAGACTCCAAAAAATTGAAGAACTCCTGTCATAGAATGAGAAATTGAAAAAGAGAGTTCCTGAAGTTAGCCCCATGGCTCTATCCTTAGCACTGCAAGGATATGAAAAGAAGAAACCCTCTGTTTCCAGCTTAGAGAGAAGTCTCTCCTTCGGAATGTTTAATACTCCAGAAGAAGAAGATACCAGACCAGAATTTAATTTTGGTCAAGATGAAGTTGAATTTGAAAACATCAAGGAATGGGTCAACGGAATCAAAACATTACCTCCTGCTTTAGAACCTAAATATCTGCATATGATGACTGGCCGTCAGTTGATTAAAAATGAACCAGAAGAGCATCTCCCTGAAATGGATACTGTTATGCCTTCTACCTCTGCTTCTACAGGTCCTAGGTTTCATACTAATTTTGGCGTCACCTCTATGAACAAATTGATAGCACAGATGCCCGACCATCCTGTGTTGAACATAGGTTTCCAAACTAGAGAAGAAATCCAAGCCGAAGCTTGCAGCTTTCTGTGACAATATGGATCCTAGATGGTGGGATCAACCAGATGATGAAGAAACACCATCCGGTGAATTTATTTATCTTCCTTTCGATGACTCAGATTCCTCTTCTGCATCAGATGATGAGTTTCAGCCAGCATTAAATAAATTTGCTTAGTCTTCCTCTTCTTCAGATTCTGACTCTGAAGCCGGAGCAAATTTAGGGGGGTACAGTATCCCTGATTTCAACTTTTCTCTAAACATGTTTGCTTTTGATATGTTTTCTTCCTTATCTAAGCAATAGGAAATAGAAAAAGAAGTTGCTGCCATTGATCTTAGAATCTCTGAGCTTGAGCCATACCAGTTCCAAGAACGTGGTACTCTCAACACTAGGAGAAAGTCATTGCTCAAACAGCTCGAACAATATAAGGGCAAGAAGAAGATAGATTACGAAGCCTCTGTGTCATATAGTCCAGCAGAGTTGTATAAAAATTATACAGAAGGACATACTAACAGACAAAGCTTCAGAAGAAATAGAGAAGCCAAGTTGAAGTTAGAAATCAAAGAAAAACAAGAACAGCCGAGACAGTTATGCAAAGAGATTGAAAATCTGAAAAGTGAAGTAAAGATAATTCAGATGGAAACAGATCAATCCTCGGACGATGATCTCAGTAAGCACTATGAGAGTGCACTCAGCACTGAATGCATAGAGAAAGAAAGAGATGAGACTCCTGAACATACTCCTCCTCCTTCCCCTCATCCTTCCTCTCCTCCTCTTAGACAAATCAGTCTGTCTATGCTTTCAGGTCCGAAGTTGTACATTCCTGTTACCTTCCATCCATGTGAATATAGGCTTTACATTCTTAGTAGTATGATAGACTCTGATTGTCAGGTAAATCTTGCTCGTGGTTCTGCTATTCCCCATTTCTACTGGGAAAAGACTATTGATGGTGGAACAGCCATTAATGGAGCCCCTATCCAGTTGCAAGCCAAAGCCGAACTCACTGTATATTTTCAGAATGTTTGCAGAACCCTGACTATATATAGAATGGATGACATGAGTGAAGATGTTGTTCTAGGTTCTAACTTTCTTCATCAAGTTAGCCCTTATTTAGTTGATCATCATAAGCAAACCTTCACCTGTACATTCAATAATAGTTCTATTACCTTTCCACTTTCTTTTAGGTCCATCCCTAAATGCAAACTGCCTGAGCCTCAGCCTGTACAGCTTTTGAATGTTGCTCAGTTAATGAATATGGACAGAAGCAAAGTCTTCTCAGAAATCCATGGAGAGAAAGCTTTAAAAGAAATATTTGAGAAGCCCAGAAAAGATTGTTGCTCTGACAGTCCAAATGCATTTTGGACTAGAGAACAATATTTTGTCTCACTGCCCTATGATCCTCAACAGAAGATCAAACCAATGAAAGCCTCTGCCGCCTTAATGTCACCTACTGAAGTTCAGTTATGTGATGCAGAAATCAAAGATCTGCTAGAGAAAGGTTTGATTGAACCTGCAAAAAGCCCATGGGCATGTAGAGCTTTTGTTGTTAAAAAACATGCAGAGCAAAAGAGAGGAAAGCCAAGGCTTGTGGTTAACTATAAGCCTCTAAACGCTGCATTACAAAAAGTGAGATATCCTCTCCTAAATAAAGCCAGCCTGTTACAGAGAATTACAGGTTGCACTATCTTTAGTAATTTTGACTTGAAATCTGGTTTTTACCAGATTGGGATAAAAGCTGAAGATAGGTTCAAGACAGCATTTGTTATGCCGAGAGGTCAATATCAATGGAAAGTGCTGCCATTTGGAATAAACAATGCTCCCTCTGAGTTTCAGAAACGTATGGAAGACATTTTCAGAGATTACAATTGGGCATTGGTTTATATAGATGATGTGCTCATATGTTCAAAGAGTCTGCAAGACCATCAGAAACATCTGCAGAAATTCTATGAGCTAGTCTTTAAACATGGTCTAGTTTTATCAGAACCAAAAATGGAAATAGGGAAAACCGAGATTGAATTCCTTGGCTTTAAGATTCAGAAAGGTCAATTTATTTTACAGAATCATGTATTATCTTGTTTTTCTCAGTTTCCTGACGTTATTTCAGATAAAAATCAGTTGCATAGATTTCTTGGTTCTCTGAACTACATTCGGCCCTTTTATAAAGGCCAAGCAGATGACATCCATGTTTTGCAGAAAAGGCTTAAGAAGGATCCTCCTAAATGGTCTATTGAAATGTTTGCTGCAGTAAAGAAAATTAAGCAGAAAGTCCTAAGCCTGCCGCCTCTGTCTTTACCTACTGGAAATGGCCAATTAATAATTGAAACAGATGCATCATCATCCACATGGGGTGGTGTATTACTTGAAGCCATTAATGGTGAAGAAAATGTCTGTGGTTACAGATCTGGTTCGTTTAAAGCTGTTGAACTTAACTACCCATCCAGCCACAAAGAGATTCTGGCTGTCAAGAAAATAGTCAACCACTTCAAACTGTTCCTGAAACCTGTCAAGTTTATTGTTCGAACAGATTTGAAGATCTTGCCAGGCATCTTCAAGAATGAAAGCTTAATGGCAGAAAATAGCAGCAGGATTCTTAAATGGTTTTCTTGGTTAAATAGTTTTGATTATGAAATTGAATATAAACCAGGTTACCTTAATTGTTTGGCTGATATGTTAACCAGGGAATCATCCCAGAAGCAACCTGCAGCTCTGAAGATGTTTCGCACAGGGAGTTCCAGCTCAGGAGCGGGAAATGATGATAAAGACTCTCCCAGAGATCCCAGAGATTCCAGCAAGGGTAAAGCCCCTCTGATAGAGTCTGCGATGAGGAAAGAAGTTTTATCTAAGCTTCTACCTAAAGAAGAAGGACCAATGACTACTGCATAATTCATTGCAGAAGAAGAACAGAAACTAAGAGAAAAGAAATGGACCCACGAAGAGCTAATCCAGAAAGAAGGTCTGTTCATTCTTCCTTGGGATAACACCTTCCCTAAATAAGTTCGTATTCAATCCCTTGAGTATGCTTCCATTGAAGAAGCTAAAAGGTTCCTGCAACTCACTCTTATCAGCAATATTCAGACATCTCCCTTAAAGCTTGAAATTTTGTAGAGATGGGAAAAAGATGCATTTCAGAGTTTCTATAATGCATATTCAAAGCTAGCAGAATGCAGAGAAGTCTTCTTGGATGAAGACAATGAAGGAAATAAATATGTTGATCTCAGAGATGGAAGTCTCAGGTGGACTTCATTTAATCTTATCCTTCAATATTGCAGAAAAAGAGGCAGCCTGATTATCTGCGCCGATCCCGCTGATCTCCGCTACAACAGTAACTGGTATGGATGGAATAAAGTCTTTCTAGATATGTTCTGTCCAAGAAACGATTGGGAAAATTGGAGAGCCAACTTCATATTTCACCTCAAAGCAGATATGGAAGTTGCAGACAAAGAACATCAGTGGTTCAAGTTCATGTTACATCATGAAGGTGGTACCTATAAGCCACTGGAACATCGTTTTTATGCTCAGCAGAAATTTATCAGAAGAAGTATTGAAGGCGAGCATATTGAATCCAGAGTTTCAATGAGAGAAATCCCTCTGGAATTCAGGGTTGAATCTCGCTTCCGTGGTGAGTTTATCTGTGAACCGAACCTCCTGTTCAAAGGCTCAGACATTGAAAGGTGTTTTATCCCTTTCCTTTATCCTCCGCCATCTCCAATTTCGTCTGAACAGCTAGACGAAGATGTTCTTTTTGGCCGGCATGAGTATGACTCGGATGATTCTGAGATTAACGAAATGCTACAAGGAAGATATCCTTATGACTAGATGGAAGCTGCGATGGACCCTGCAGAAGGCTGAGTTGGCCAGCATGGTTGCCAACACATCACCCGCCGTGGGCTGGATATAGCTCCACAGTGTAATAGTTTAGGGAATAAACTGTTGTGGGCCAGTTATGCTCCACCTTGTACTCTTGTCTATAGTCTGTCGGCCATGACAAAATATTACAGGTCCCCGTAATGCCAAAATCTAATTAAGGGATGAGCTAATGACAGTGGTGGTCCCCACGTGTCACCCCGGATGATTCGGTTTTGACCTGTTAGTGTAGGTTTTAGTTACCGGATCTACGGACTGACCGATTAGTGGCAGTTGATGCCTACTGGGTGACTGGTAGAAGTTTGTATAAATAAAGGCCCGAAGGCCTCATTTCGATCATCGGGTCAAAGCGAGTCGCATTGGGCAAGTAGTCTACTCTGCTAAGTGTCTGAGTCTTGAGCAAGTAGTCCGCTCGGCTCTGAGTCTAGGTTATGAGTCTATAATAATCAAAGTATGCTCTGTTTGTTGGCTTCGTGCTATAACATAGCATCAAAACTGCTGTAAGTTTGAAGTCTGTATTGAGTCTGTAACAGACCTGAATGCTCTGCAAGATGGGCTCTATCCTATAACATTGCATCAGTAAGGGCTGCATCTGATCATTTTGTGTCTATAAGAAAGCTATGCTCTGAAGCTTGACTTCGTGTTATAAGACTTCATCAGATGCTTTTGTTTGTGTAAACAGTGCCGACCTTCACCCTCCGAAGGCTATCTGCAAGTGTCTGTAATTTGCATATATGGAATTGTATACCAACACCATAATAATAATCATCATTTCCGTCTGTATTGTATTGATTGCTGTGTTGAGTCATTTCATTAAAAGAGAATTGTTTAATATTATCCGCACATCTACTGGTAACGAAGGAGTTTGAAGCTGTCGTTCGATCGCTGGCACTTGCTCAAGACTCAGACACTTAGCAGAGTAGACTACTTGCTCAATGCGACTCGCTATGACCCGATGATAGAAATGAGGCCTTCGGGCCTTTATTTATACAAGCTTCTACCAATCACCCAGTAGGAATCAACTGCCACTAATCGTTCAGTCGGTAGATCCGGTAACTAAAACCTACACTTACAGGTCAAAACCGAATCATCCGGGGCGACACGTGGGGACAACCACTGTCGTTATCTCGTCCCTTAATTAGCTTTTGGCATTACAGGGACCCGAAATATTCTGTGATGGCTGACAGACTACAGACAAGAGTATAAGGTGGAGCATAACTAGCCCACGACAGTTTATTCCCTAAACTATTACACTGTGGAGCTATATCCGGCCCATGGCGGGTGATGTGTTGGCAACCATGCTGGCCAACTCAGCCTTGTGCAGGGTCCACCGCAGCTTCCATCTAGTCATAAGGATCTCTTCCTTGTAGCATTTCGTTAATCTCAGAATCATCCGAGTCATACTCATGCCGGCCAAAGAGAACATCTTCGTCTAGCTGTTCAGACGGAACTGGAGATGGCGGAGGATAAAGGAAAAGGCTAAAACACCTTTCAATGTCTGAGCTTTTGAACAGGAGGTTCGGCTCACAGATAAACTCACCACGGAAGTGATATTCAACCCTGAAGTCCAGAGGGATTTCTCTCCTTGTAACTCTGGATTCAATATGCTCGCCTTCAATACTTCTTTTGATAAATTTCTGGTGAGCATAAACACGATGTTCCAGTGGCTTATAGGTACCACCTTCATGATGTAACATGAACTTGAACCACTGGTGTTCTCTGTTTGCAACTTCCATATCTGCTTTGAGGTGAAATATGAAGTTGGCTCTCCTATTTTCCCAATCGTTTCTTGGACAGAACATATCTAGAAAGACTTCAGTCCATCCAGACCAGTTACTGTTGTAGCGGAGATCAGTGGGATCGGCGCAGATAATCAGGCTGCCTCTTTCTCTGTAATATTGAAGGATAAGATTAAATGAAGTCCACCTGAGACTTCCATATCTGAGATCAACATATTTATTTCCTTCATCGTCTTCATCCAAGAAGACTTCTCTGCATTCTGCTAGCTTTGAATATGCATTATAGAAACTCTGGAATGCATCTTTTTCCCATCTCTGCAAAATTTCAAGCTTTAAGGGAGATGTCTGAATATTGCTGATAAGAGTGAGTTGTAGGAACCTTTTAGCTTCGTCAATGGAAGCATACTCAAGGGATTGAATATGAACTTCTTTAGGGAAGGTGTTATCCCAAGGAAGAATGAACAGACCTTCTTTCTGGATTAGCTCTTCGTGGGTCCATTTCTTTTCTCTTAGTTTCTGTTCTTCTTTTGCAATGACTTCTTTAGTAGTCATTGGTCCTTCTTCTTTAGGCAGAAGCTTAGATAAAACTTCTTTCCTCATCGCAGACTCTATCAGAGGGGCTTTACCCTTGCTGGGATCTCTGGGATCTCTGGGAGAGTCTTTATCATCATTTCCAGCTCCTGAGCTGGAACTCCCTACGCGAAACATCTTCAGAGCTGCAGGTTGCTTCTGGGCTGATTCCCTGGTTAACATATCAGCCAAAAAATTAAGGTAACCTGGTTTATATTCAATTTCATAATCAAAACTATTTAACCAAGAAAACCATTTAAGAATCCTGCTGCTATTTTCTGCCATTAAGCTTTCATTCTTGAAGATGCCTGGCATGATCTTAAAATCTGTTCGAACAATAAACTTGACAGGTTTCAGGAACAGTTTGAAGTGGTTGACTGTTTTCTTGACAGCCAAAATCACTTTGTGGCTGGATGGGTAGTTAATTTTAGCAGCTTTAAACGAACCAAATCCGTAACCACAGACATTTTCTTCACCATTAATGGCTTCAAGTAATACACCACCCCATGTGGATGATGATGCATCTGTTTCAATTATTAATTGGCCATTTCCTGTAGGTAAAGACAGAGGCGGCAGGCTTAGGACTTTCTGCTTAATTTTCTTTACTGCAGCAGACATTTCAGCAGACCATTTAGGAGGATCCTTCTTAAGCCTTTTCTGCAAAACATGGATGTCATCTGCTTGGCCTTTATAAAAGGGCCGAATGTAGTTCAGAGAACCAAGAAATCTCTGCAACTGAGTTTTATCTGAAATAACGTCAGGAAACTGAGCAAAACAAGATAATACATGATTCTGTAAAATAACTTGACCTTTCTGAATCTTAAAGCCAAGGAATTCAATCTCAGTTTTCCCTATTTCCATTTTTGGTTCTGATAAAACTAGACCATGTTTAAAGACTAGCTCATAGAATTTCTAGAGATGTTTCTTATGATCTTGCAGACTCTTTGAACATATGAGCACATTATCTATATAAACCAATGCCCAATTGTAATTTCTGAAAATGTCTTCCATACGTCTCTGAAACTCAGAGGGAGCATTGTTTATTCCAAATGGCAGCACTTTCCATTGATATTGACCTCTCGGCACAACAAATGCTGTCTTGAACCTATCTTCAGCTTTTATCCCAATCTGGTAAAAACCAGATTTCAAGTCAAACTTACTAAAGATAGTGCAACCTGTAATTCTCTGTAACAGGATGGCTTTATTTGGGAGAGGATATCTCACTTTTTGTAATGCAGCGTTTAGAGGCTTATAGTTAACCAAAAGCCTTGGCTTTCCTCTCTTTTGCTCTACATGTTTGTTAACAACAAAAGCTCTACATGCCCATGGGCTTTTTGCAGGTTCAATCAAACCTTTCTCTAGCAGATCTTTGATTTCTGCATCACAGAACTGAACTTCAGTAGGTGACATTAAGGCAGCAGAGGCTTTCATTGGTTTGATTTTCTGTTGAGGATCATAGGGCAGAGAGACAAAATATTGTTCTCTAGTCCAGAATGCATTTGGACTGTCAGAGAAACAATATTTTCTGAGCTTCTCAGGTATTTCTTTCAAATCTTTCTCTCCATGAATTTCTAAGAAGACTTTGCTTCTGTCCATGTTCATCAACTGAGCAACATTCAAAAGCTATACAGGCTGAGGCTTAGGCAGTTTGCATTTAGGGATGGACCTAAAAGAAAGTGGAAAGGTAATAGAACTATTATTGAATGTACAGGTGAAGGTTTGCTTATGATGATCAACTAAATAAGGGATAACTTGATGAAGAAAGTTAGAACCTAGAACAAGGTCTTCACTCATGTCATCCATTCTATATACAGTCAGGTTTCTGCAAACATTCTGGAAATATACAGTGAGTTCGGCTTTGGCTTGCAACTGGATAGGGGATCCATTAATGGCTGTTCCACCATCAATAGTATTTTCCCAGTAGAAATGGGGAATAGCAGAACCACGAGCAAGATTTACCTGACAGCCAGAGTCTATCATATTACTAAGAATGTAGGGCCTATATTCACATGGATGGAAGGTAACAGGAATGTACAACTTCGGAGCTGAAATCATAGACAGACTGATTTGTCTAAGAGGAGGAGAGGAAGGATGAGGGGAAGGAGGAGGAGTATGTTCAGGAGTCTCATCTCTTTCTTTCTCTATGCATTCAGTGCTGAGTGCACTCTCATAGTGCTTACTGAGATCATCGTCCGAGGATTGATCTCTTTCCATCTGAATTATCTTTACTTCACTTTTCATATTTGCAATCTCTTTGCATAACTGTCTCCGTTGTTCTTGTTTTTCTTTGATTTCTAACTTCAACTTGGCTTCTCTATTTCTTCTGAAGATTTGTCTGTCAGTATGTCCTTCTGGATAATTTTTATACAACTCTGCTGGACTATATGACACAGAGGCTTCGTAATCTATCTTCTTCTTGCCCTTATATTGTTCGAGCTATTTGAGCAATGACTTTTTCCTAGTGTTAAGAGTACCATGTTCTTGGAACTGGTATGGCTCAAGCTCAGAGATTCTAAGATCAATGGAAGCAACTTCTTTTTCTATTTCCTATTGCTTAGACAAGGAAGAAAACATATCAAAAGCAAACATGTTTAGAGAAAAGTTGAAATCAGGGATACTGTACCCCCCTAAATTTGCTCAGACTTTAGAGTCAGAATTTGAAGAAGAGGAAGACTGAACAAATTTATTTAATGCTGGCTGAAACTCATCATCTGATGCAGAAGAGGAATCTGAGTCATCGGAAGGAAGATAAATAAACTCACCGGATGGTGTTTCTTCATCATCTGGTTGATCCCACCATCTAGGATCCAGATTGTCACAGAAAGATGCAAGCTTCGGCTTGGATTTCTTCTTGGGACATTTGCTCGCCCAATGGCCAGGTTTACCACATAGAAAACAATTCTTATCAGTTGCCTAGTAAGAATGACGCTTGATGAATTTTCTAGGCTTCTTGGGAGGCCTATATTTCTTGGACTTATACTTATGCTTTCTGGAGTATTGTAAGGGTTTATCAGGATAGTGATATCTCGGTTCACTGGTATAAAACCCTTTCTTCTTCTTTTTTGAGTGACACTGACAGGAAGACTATAAATTCCCTCTATTATGAGCTCCACATCCCCAATCTGGGAGCTTCACAACATTCTTGCAGAAGGATGGCGTGAACATATCTTGATGTCGCTTAAAATCTTTATCAACCCTTTTAGCAAGACAGTGTTCTTGCCATGCTTCCATGATGTAATGATGAAGTTGTGCAATAGAAATATTTTGATAAGTCAAACCTCTATCTTTCATAAACTTTTCTACTGCATCAGGCACATGACCTAGGAAACTGCGCAGGTAGTGCTTCAAGTAGGCTGGGTCATCAGTTTTTCTTGCAGAAATAAGCAATTTCTGCATGTAACAAAAATATTCTCTTTCCTGTGATAAATTACATAACCGGGTAGTCATAAACTGAGAAGCAAAATGTTCTGCTTCGTCTGTATGGTATTCACCATAAAATTGCTTAGATAATGCTTTTAATACTTGTTGATCAGCATCCCTTGCTTCAAGCATGGCAGTTCTTTCCTCACCAAGTAAATGTCTCCACCATTGGGAAGCTAAGCCTGAAAGGCCTGAGACTATCAAATTAGCTAGATACAATCCTGTTAAGGAGGCATCTTTCGTTCTCTAGCCAATGGTCCAATTTTGGAGAAGAGTGAGTGTAGCTTTGATTTCTTCTCTAGTTTGGCAACCTATGTTCAACACAGGATGGTCGGGCATCTATGCTATCAATTTGTTCATAGAGGTGATGCCAAAATTAGTATGAAACCTAGGACCTGTAGAAGAAGAGGTAGAAGGCATAGCAGTATCCATTTCAGGGAGATGCTCTTCTGGTTCATTTTTAATCAACTGACGACTAGTCATCATATGCAGATATTAGTAGGTTCTAAAGAAAGAGGTAATGTTTTGATTCCGTTGACCCATTCCTTGATGTTTTCAAATTCAACTTCATCTTGACCAAAAATTAAATTCGGGTCTGGTATCTTCTTCTTCAAGAGTATTAAACATTCAGAAGGAGAGACTTCTCTCTAAGCTGGAAACAGAGGGTTTCTTCTTTTCATATCCTTGCAGTGCTAAGGATAGAGCCATGGGGCTAACTTCAGGAACTCTCTTTTTCAATTTCTCATTCTGAGACAGGAGTTCTTCAATTTTTTGGAGTCTTCTTTCAATTCTATCTGCTGCCTATGCAACAACAGTCTTTATTTCTGTGGTGTCTGACAACAAATGATCAATCAGACCTAGTTTTGTCTCTACAGCATTGACTTGTTATTTCTCCTAAAAAATAACGCTTCTTAACTTAAGAAGATCTAGAGCAACTTCATCTAGATTCTGTGCAGTCAATTTATTTTGGAAATTTCCCCAGTTTTCCAGTTTGGCTTCATCAGATACAGAGTCATCAAATCCAGATGAATTATAAGGGAGAAATTTTTTCTTGGTCTTCCCATCAGATGAATACTGTCTGAAGGGAGTATCAGGGAGATTCCTACCAGGATGGTAAGATCTTTGACCTTGACTGTTTGTTTTTTCCATTACGCTATGTTCTCTAGGTAATGTGACAAAAAACATTCCTAGTCTGAACTTTTCTTTCTGATGCTGTAGTTTTTGTCTGGTTTTCCTATAGGCAGGGCAATATGAATGTTGGCCACGGTGTTCATTGTCATTTAATCCTGTAAAAGAAACTTCAGGAGGAAGAGAAGAAGGAGTTCTGTTGGAAGATACAGAAGCAGATCTGGAAAATGAAGAAAATTTATTTACAGGGGCTAGATCGGGTTCTGGATACCTGAATGAATTGGTTCTTGTATCGAACTGCAGTGGTCTAGTGTTCAAAGCCTTTTGTGTAGCTTCTACGTTCCTAAGCTCATTATATTTTACTTCCCATTGCTGGGGATATGTAATCTTTGTCCAGTTGAAGGTGACTGCTTGAGCTTGTTTAGAATGGTCTTGTTCCACCACGCTGAGCAGGTGAGAACTCTGATGGACTTTAGGCTGCAGTGGAGGCAGAGTATCATTGCCAAATCGGACACAGACCAAGCTTTTTAACTGAATGATCTGAGAACCACTCATCATCCGAAAACCTTGGGAAGAATATAAGCTTTTAATAACTCATATATATACGGGTCATCTAAACTCACACTATACTTAGGAAATATAGTACCATATGCAGGGCCATTATGAAGAGGTGCAGTGAAACCACCGATGATGGCATTTAAAAAGTCTGAATGGCGGGTGTCAATGGCAACACATAAAGAAGACACAGGTAAATAGGGACGCACAAGAGGACCAAGTCCAAGGCAGATAGCACCAATGTGCGCATATTTGTAGCCTTGTTTTTTAGCCCAATCGATTTGTTGTTTTTCAAGAAGATTGATATGAACAGGTTCTTAATTATCCGTAAAATAAATATCAACTGAGGAAACACGAATCTAGGAACAAGCAAAATATTTCCAACAAGATAACTTATAGACATCTTTTGGGAGAATTGATGGTAATTGCCAATTTGCTGAAGGGTTTGTATGATCAATATGAATTATAGAAGAGGAGGGATCAGAAGAGGAGCATTCTACGAAGGATGATATTCTTTTGGCTAAAGATACTTCATTGTTTTCGTCCTGCTGACAGTCTAAGACACTGTGAGAAGCAACATCCATTGTGGGATCCATTATATAAGGGTCAGACTCACTATAGGTCACAACTGCGGGATTTACGATGCCTTTCTACTCACACGGATATTACCCTTTAAAGACCTTCTTAGAACCCTAAGGATATTCCACAATTGCTCAATAGGTCATTTCCACCTGCCTACGAGGAGTGTTACTTAATAGACATGCATCAACAATCTTAAAACAGTAAAGTGTTTTAGTACAGAAGCTTACTGTTTGTCTGCAGAATTAATGTTACTCGGCTCTTCGGCTCTTCAATGTCGCATGGCTGCACAAAAGGCTTTGACCACCAGACCACTGCAGTTCGATACAAGAACCAATTCATTCAGGTATCCAGAACCCGATCTAGCCCCTGTAAATAAATTTTCTTCATTTTCCAGATTTGCTTCTGTATCTTCCAACAGAACTCCTTCTTCTCTTCCTCCTGAAGTTTCTTTTACAGGCTTAAATGACAATGAACACCGTGGCCAACATTCAGATTTCCCTTCCTGTAGGAAAACCAGACAAAAACTACAGCATCAGAAAGAAAAGTTCAGACTAGGAATGTTTTCTGTCACATTACCTAGAGAACATAGCGCAATGGAAACAACAAACAGTCAAGGTCAAAGATCTTACCATCCTGGTAGGAATCTCCATGATACTCCCTTCAAACAGTATTCATCTGATGGGAAGACCAATAAAGAATTTCTCCCTTATAAGTCATCTAGATCTGATGACTCTGTATCTGATGAAGCCAAACTGGCGAATTGGGAAAATTTCCAAAATAAATTGACTGCATAGAATCTAGATGAAGTTGCTCTAGATCTTCTTAAGTTAAGAAGCGCTATTTCTGAGGAGAAAGAACAAGTCAATGCTGTAGAGACAAAACTGGGTTTGATTGATCATTTGTTGTCAGACACCACTGAAATAAAGATTGTTGTTGCACAGGCAGCAGATAGAATTGAAAGAAGACTCCAAAAAATTGAAGAACTCCTATCACAGAATGAGAAATTGAAAAAGAGAGTTCCTGAAGTTAGCCCCATGGATCTATCCTTAGCACTGCAAGGATATGAAAAGAAGAAACCTTCTGTTTCCAGCTTAGAGAGAAGTCTCTCCTTCGGAATGTTTAATACTCCCGAAGAAGAAGATACCAGACCAGAATTTAATTTTGGTCAAGATGAAGTTGAATTTGAAAACATCAAGGAATGGGTCAATGGAATCAAAACATTACCTCCTGCTTTAGAACCTAAATATCTGCATATGATGACTGGCCGTCAGTTGATTAAAAATGAACCAGAAGAGCATCTCCCTGAAATGGATACTGTTATGACTTTTACCTCTGCTTCTACAGGTCCTAGGTTTCATACTAATTTTGGCATCACCTCTATGAACAACTTGATAGCACAAATGCTTGACCATCCTGTGTTGAACATAGGTTGCCAAACTAGAGAAGAAATCAAAGCTGCGCTCACTCTTCTCCAAAACTGGACCATTGGCCAGAGAACGAAAGATGCCTCCTTAACAGGATTGTATCTAGCTAATTTGATAGTCTTAGGCCTTTCAGGCTTAGCTACCGAATGGTGGAGACATTTACCTGGTGAGGCAAGAACTGCCATGCTTGAAGCAAGGGATGCTGATCAACAAGTATTAAAAGCATTATCTAAGCAATTTTATGGTGAAGACCATACAGACGAAGCAGAACATTTTGCTTCTCAGTTTATGACTGCCCGGTTATGTAATTTATCACATGCAAGAGAATATTTCTGTTACATGCAGAAATTGCTTATTTCTGCGGGAAAAGCTGATGACCCAGCCTACTTGAAGCACTACCTGCGCAGTTTCCCAGGTCATGTGCCTGATGCAGTAGAAAAGTTTATGAAAGATAGAGTTTTGACTTATCAAAATATTTCTATTGCACAACTTCATCATTACATCATGGAAACATGGCAAGAACACTATCTTGCTAAAAGGGTTGATAAATATTTTAAGTGACATCAAGATATGTTCATGCCATCCTTCTGCAAGAATGTTGCGAAGCTCCCAGATTGGGGATGTGGAGCTCATAATAGAGGGCATTTACAGTCTTCCTGTAAGTGTCACTCAAATAAAAACAAGAAAGGGTTTTATACAAGTGAACCGAGATATCACTATCCTGATAAACCCTTACAATACTCCAGAAAGCATAAGTATAAGTCCAGGAAATATAGGCCTCCCAAGAAGCCTAGAAAATTCATCAAGCGTTGTTCTTACCAGGAAACTAATAAGAATTGTTTTCTATGTGGTAAACCTAGCCATTGGGCAAGCAAATGTCCCAAGAAGAAATCCAAGCCGAAGCTTGCAGCTTTCTGTGACAATCTGGCTCCTAGATGGTGGGATCAACCAGACGATGAAGAAACACCATCCAGTGAATTTATTTATCTTCCTTTCAATGACTCAGATTCCTCTTCTGCACCAGATGATGAGTTTCAGCCAGCATTAAATAAATTTGCTCAGTCTTCCTCTTCTTTAGATTCTGACTCTGAAGCCGGAGCAAATTTAGGGGGGTACAGTGTCCCTGATTTCAGCTTTTCTCTAAACATGTTTGGTTTTGATATGTTTTCTTCCTTGTTTAAGCAATGGGAAATAGAAAAATAAGTTGATGCCATTGATCTTAGAATCTCTGAGCTTGAGTCATACCAGTTCCAAGAACGTGGTACTCTCAACACTAGGAGAAAGTCATTGCTCAAACAGCTCGAACAATATAAGGGCAAGAAGAAGATAGATTACGAAGCCTCTGTGTCATATAGTACAGCAAAGTTGTATAAAAATTATCCAGAAGGACATACTGACAGACAAAGCTTCAGAAGAAATAGAGAATCCAAGTTAGAAATCAAAGAAAAACAAGAACAGCTGAGACAGTTATGCAAAGAGATTGAAAATCTGAAAAGTGAAGTAAAGATAATTCAGATGGAAAGAGATCAATCCTCGGACGATGATCTCAGTAAGCACTATGAGAGTGCACTTAGCACTAAATTCATAGAGAAACAAAGAGATGAGACTCCTGAACATACTCCTCCTCCTTCCCCTCATCCTTCCTCTCCTCCTCTTAGACAAATCAGTCTGTCTATGCTTTCAGGTCTAAAGTTGTACATTCCTGTTACCTTCCATCCATGTGAATATAGGCCCTACATTCTTAGTAGTATGATAGACTCTGGTTGTCAGGTAAATCTTGTTCGTGGTTCTGCTATTCCCCATTTCTACTGGGAAAAGACTATTGATGGTGGAACAGCCATTAATGGATCCCCTATCCAGTTGCAAGCCAAAGCCGAACTCACTGTATATTTTCAAAATGTTTGCAGAAACCTGACTGTATATAGAATGGATGACATGAGTGAAGATGTTGTTCTAGGTTCTAACTTTCTTTATCAAGTTAGCCCTTATTTAGTTGATCATCATAAGCAAAACTTCACCTGTACATTCAATAATAGTTCTATTACCTTTCCACTTTCTTTTAGGTCCATCCCTAAATACAAACTGCCTGAGCCTTAGCCTGTACAGCTTTTGAATGTTGCTCAGTTAATGAAGATGGACAGAAGCAAAGTCTTCTCAGAAATCCATGGAGAGAAAGCTTTAAAAGAAATATCTGAGAAGCTCAGAAAATATTGTTTCTCTGACAGTCCAAATGCATTCTGGACTAGAGAACAATATTTTGTCTCACTGCCCTATGATCCTCAACAGAAGATCAAACCAATGAAAGCCTCTGTCGCCTTAATGTCACCTACTGAAGTTCAGTTCTGTGATGCAGAAATCAAAGATCTGCTAGAGAAAGGTTTGATTGAACCTACAAAAATCCCATGGGCATGTAGAGCTTTTGTTGTTAACAAACATGCAGAGCAAAAGAGAGGAAAGCCAAGGCTTGTGGTTAACTATAAGCCTCTAAACGCTGCATTACAAAAAGTAAGATATCCTCTCCTGAATAAAGCCATCCTGTTACAGAGAATTACAGGTTGCACTATCTTTAGTAAGTTTGACTTGAAATCTGGTTTTTACCAGATTGGGATAAAAGCTGCAGATAGGTTCAAGACAGCATTTGTTGTGCCGAGAGGTCAATATCAATGGAAAGTGCTGCCATTTGGAATAAACAATGCTCCCTCTGAGTTTCAGAAACGTATGGAAGACATTTTCAGAGATTACAATTGGGCATTGGTTTATATAGATGATGTGCTCATATGTTCAAAGAGTCTGCAAGACCATCAGAAACATCTGCAGAAATTCTATGAGCTAGTCTTTAAACATGGTCTAGTTTTATCAGAACCAAAAATGGAAATAGGGAAAACCGAGATTGAATTCCTTGGCTTTAAGATTCAGAAAGGTCAATTTATTTTACAGAATCATGTATTATCTTGTTTTTCTCAGTTTCCTGACGTTATTTCAGATAAAAATCAGTTGCATAGATTTCTTGGTTCTCTGAACTACATTCGGCCCTTTTATAAAGGCCAAGCAGATGACATCCATGTTTTGCAGAAAAGGCTTAAGAAGGATCCTCCTAAATGGTCTATTGAAATGTTTGCTGCAGTAAAGAAAATTAAGCAGAAAGTCCTAAGCCTGCCGCCTCTGTCTTTACCTACTGGAAATGGCCAATTAATAATTGAAACAGATGCATCATCATCCACATGGGGTGGTGTATTACTTGAAGCCATTAATGGTGAAGAAAATGTCTGTGGTTACGGATCTGGTTCGTTTAAAGCTGTTGAACTTAACTACCCATCCAGCCACAAAGAGATTCTGGCTGTTAAGAAAACAGTCAAGCACTTCAAACTGTTCCTGAAACCTGTCAATTTTATTGTTCGAACAGATTTGAAGATCTTGCCAGTCATCTTCAAGAATGAAATTTTAATGGCAGAAAATAGCAGCAGGATTCTTAAATGGTTTTATTGGTTAAATAGTTTTGATTATGAAATTGAATATAAACCAGGTTACCTTAATTGTTTGGCTGATATGTTAACCAGGGAATCAACCCAGAAGAAACCTGCAGCTTTGAAGATGTTTCGCGCAGGGAGTTCCAGCTCAGGAGCTAGAAATGCTGATAAAGACTCTCCCAGAGATCCCAGAGATTCCAGCAAGGGTAAAGCCCCTTTGACAGAGTCTGCGATGAGGAAAGAAGTTTTATCTAAGCTTCTGCCTAAAGAAGAAGGACCAATGACTAATGCAGAAGTCATTGCAGAAGAAGAACGGAAACTAAGAGAAAAGAAATGGACCCACGAAGAGCTAATCCAGAAAGAAGGTCTGTTCATTCTTCCTTGGGATAATACCTTCCCTAAAGAAGTTCGTATTCAATCCCTTGAGTATGCTTCCATTGGCAAAGCTAAAAGGTTCCTACAACTCACTCTTATCAGCAATATTCATACATCTCCCTTAAAGCTTGAAATTTTGCAGAGATGGGAAAAAGATGCATTCCAGAGTTTCTATAATGCATATTCACAGCTAGCAGAATGCAGAGAAGTCTTCTTGGATGAAGACGATGAAGGAAATAAATATGTTGATATCAGAGATGGAAGTCTCAGGTGGACTTCATTTAATCTTATCCTTCAATATTGAAGAGAAAGAGGCAGCCTAATTATCTGCGCCGATCCCACTGAACTCCGCTACAACAGTAACTGGTCTGGATGGACTGAAGTCTTTCTAGATATGTTCTGTCCAAGAAACAATTGGGAAAATCGGAGAGCCAACTTCATATTTCACCTCAAAGCAGATATGGAAGTTGCAGACAGAGAACACCAGTGGTTCAAGTTCATGTTACATCATGAAGGTGGTACCTATAAGCCACTAGAACATCGTGTTTATGCTCAGCAAAAATTTATCAGAAGAAGTATTGAAGGCGAGCATATTGAATCCAGAGTTATAACGAGAGAAATCCCTCTAGACTTCAGGGTTGAATCTCACTTCCGTGTTGAGTTTATCTGTGAGCCAAACCTCCTGTTCAAAGGCTCAGACGTTGAAAGGTGTTTTAGCCCTTTCCTTTATCTTCCGCCATCTCCAGTTCCTTCTAAACAGCTAGACCAAGATGTTCTCTTTGGCTAGCATGAGTATGACTCAGATGGTTTCGAGATTAACAAAATGCCACAAGGAAGAGATCCTTATGACTAGATGGCAGCTGCGGTGGACCCTGCAGAAGGCTGAGTTGGCCAGCATGGTTGCCAACACATCACCCGCCGTGGGCTGGATATAGCTCCACAGTGTAATAGTTTAGGGAATAAACTATTGTGGGCGAGTTATGCTCCACCTTGTACTCTTGTCTATAGTTTGTCGGCCATGACAAAAGATTCCGGGTCCCCGTAATGCCAAAAGATAATTAAGGGACGAGATAACGACAGTGGTGGTCCCCACGTGTCGCCCCGAATGATTCGGTTTTGACCTGTTAGTGTAGGTTTTAGTTACCGAATCTACCGACTGACCGATTAGTGGTAGTTGATTCCTACCGTGTGACTAGTAGAATTTTGTATAAATAAAGGCCCGAAGGCCTCATTTCGATCATCAGGTCATAGCGAGTTGCATTGAGCAAGTAGTCTGCTCTGCTAAGTGTCTGAGTCTTGAACAAGTATTCCGCTCGGCTCTGAGTCTAGGTTATGAGTCTGTAATAAGCAAAGTATGCTCTGCTTGTTGGCTTCGTGCTATAACATAGCATCAGAACTGCTGTAATTTTGAAGTCTGTATTGAGTCTGTAACAGACCTGAATGCTCTGCAAGTTGGGCTCTGTCCTATAACATTGCATCAGTAAGGCCTGCGTCTGATAATTTTGTCTGTAAGAAAGCTATGCTCTGAAGCTTGACTTCATCAGATGCTTTTGTTTGTGTAAGCAGTGCCGACCTTCGCCCTCCGAAGGCTATCTGCAAGTGTCTGTAATTTGAATATATGGAATTGTATACCAGCACCATAATAATAATCATCATTTCCGTCTGTATTGTATTGATTGATGTGTTGAGTCATTTCATTAAAATATAATTGTTTGATATTATCCGCACATCTACTGGTAGCGAAGGAGTTTGAAGCTATCGTTCGATCGCTAGCGAGCTTGGTATCAGAGAAAGCTCCCCAACGATCGAACGACAGCTTCAAACTCCTTCGTTACCAGTAGATGTGTGGATAATATCAAACAATTCTCTTTTAATGAAATGACTCAACACAGCAATCAATACAATACAGACGGAAATGATGATTATTATTATGGTGTTGGTATACAATTCCATATATGCAAATTACAGACACTTGCAGATAGCCTTCGGAGGGCGAAGGTCGGCACTGCTTACACAAACAAAAGCATCTGATGAAGTATTATAACACAAAGTCAAGCTTCAGAGTATAGCTTTCTTACAGACACAAAATTATCAGACGCGGGTCTTACTGATGCAATGTTATAGGACAGATCCCAACTTACAGAGCATTCAGGTCTGTTACAGACTCAATACAGCCTTCAAACTTACAGCATTTTTGATGCTATGTTATAGCACGAAGCCAACAAGCAGAGCATACTTTGCTTATTACAAACTCATAACCTAGACTCAGAGCCAAGCGGACTACTTGCTCAAGACTCAGACACTTAGCAGAGCAGACTACTTGCTCAATGCGACTTGCTATGACTCGATGATAGAAATGAGGCCTTCGGGCCTTTATTTATACAAACTTCTACTAGTCACCCGGTAGGCATCAACTACCACTAATCGGTCAGTCGGTAGATCCGGTAACTAAAACCTACACTAACGGGTCAAAACCGAATCATCCAGGGCGACACGTGGGGACAACCACTATCATTATCTCGTCCTTTAATTAGCTTTTGGCATTACGGGGACCCAGAATCTTCTATCATGGACGACAGACTACAGACAAGAGTACAAGGTGGAGCATAACCGGCCCACGACAGTTTATTCCCTAAACTATTACACTGTGGAGCTATATCTGGCCCACGGCAGGTGATGTGTTGGCAACCATGCTGGCCAACTCAGCCTTGTGCAGGTTCCACCGCAGCTTCCATCTAGTCATAAGGATCTCTTCCTTGTGGCATTTCGTTAATCTCAGAATCATCCGAGTCATACTCATGCCGGCCAAAGAGAACATATTCGTCTAGCTGTTCAGACGGAACTGGAGATGGCAGAGGATAAAGGAAAGGGCTAAAACACCTTTCAACGTCTGAGCCTTTGAACAGGAGGTTCGGCTCACAGATAAACTCACCACGGAAGTGAGATTCAACCCTGAAGTCCAGAGGGATTTCTCTCGTTGTAACTCTGGATTCAATATGCTCGCCTTCAATACTTCTTCTGATAAATTTCTGGTGAGCATAAACATGATGTTCCAGTGGCTTATAGGTACCACCTTCATGATGTAACATGAACTTGAACCACTGGTGTTCTCTGTCTGCAAATTCCATATCTGCTTTGAGGTGAAATATGAAGCTGGCTCTCCGATTTTTCCAATCGTTTCTTGGACAGAACATATCTAGAAATACTTCAGTCCATCCAGACCAGTTACTGTTGTAGCAGAGATCAGTGGGATCGGCGCAGATAATCAGGCTGCCTCTTTCTCTGCAATATTGAAGGATAAGATTAAATGAATTCCACCTGAGACTTCCATCTCTGAGATCAACATATTTATTTCCTTCATCGTCTTCATCCAAGAAGACTTCTCTGCATTCTGCTAGCTTTGAATATGCATTATAGAAACTCTGGAATGCATCTTTTTCCCATCTCTGCAAAATTTCAAGCTTTAAGGGAGATGTCTGAGTATTGCTAATAAGAGTGAGTTGCAGGAACCTTTTAGCTTCGTCAATGGAAGCATACTCAAGGGATTGAATACAAACTTCTTTAGGGAAGGTGTTATCCCAAGGAAGAATGAACAGACCTTCTTTCTGGATTAGCTCTTCGTGGGTCCATTTCTTTTCTCTTAGTTTCCGTTCTTCTTCTACAATGACTTCTTCAGTAGTCATTGGTCCTTCTTCTTTAAGCAAAAGCTTAGATAAAACTTCTTTCCTCATTGCAGACTCTGTCAGAGGGGCTTTACCCTTGCTGGGATCTCTGGGATCTTTGGGAGAGTCTTTATCATCATTTCCAGCTCCTGAGCTGGAACTCCCTGCGCAAAACATCTTCAGAGCTACAGGTTGCTTCTGGACTGATTCCCTAGTTAACATATCAGCCAAACAATTAAGGTAACCTGGTTTATATTTAATTTCATAATCAAAACTATTTAACCAAGAAAACCATTTAAGGATCCTGCTGCTATTTTCTGCCATTAAGCTTTCATTCTTGAAGATGCCTGGCATGATCTTCAAATCTGTTTGAACAATAAACTTGACAGGTTTCAGGAACAATTTGAAGTGGTTGACTGTTTTCTTGACAGCCAGAATCTCTTTGTGGCTGGATGGGTAGTTAAGTTCAGCAGCTTTAAATGAACCAGATCCGTAACCACAGACATTTTCTTCACCATTAATGGCTTCAAGTAATACACCACCCCATGTGGATGATGATGCATCTATTTCAATTATTAATTGGCCATTTCCAGTAGGTAAAGACAGAGGTGGCAGGCTTAGGACTTTCTGCTTAATTTTCTTTACTGCAGCAGACATTTCAGCAGACCATTTAGGAGGATCCTTCTTAAGCCTTTTCTGCAAAACATGGATGTCATCTGCTTGGCCTTTATAAAAGGGCCGAATGTAGTTCAGAGAACCAAGAAATCTCTGCAACTGAGTTTTATCTGAAATAACGTCAGGAAACTGAGCAAAACAAGATAATACATGATTCTGTAAAATAACTTGACCTTTCTGAATCTTAAAGCCAAGGAATTCAATCTCAGTTTTCCCTATTTCCATTTTTGGTTCTGATAAAACTAGACCATGTTTAAAGACTAGCTCATAGAATTTCTAGAGATGTTTCTGATGATCTTGCAGAAGCTTTGAACATATGAGCACATCATCTATATAAACCAATGCCCAATTGTAATTTCTGAAAATTTCTTCGATACGTTTCTGAAACTTAGAGGGAGCATTGTTTATTCCAAATGGCAGCACTGTCCATTGATATTGACCTCTCGGCACAACAAATGCTGTCTTGAACCTATCTTCAGCTTTTATCCCAATCTGGTAAAAACCAGATTTTGAAGTCAAACTTACTAAAGATAGTGCAACCTGTAATTCTCTATAACAGGCTGGCTTTATTCGGGAGAGGATATCTCACTTTTTGTAATGCAGTGTTTAGAGGCTTATAGTTAACCACAAGCCTTGGCTTTCCTCTCTTTTGCTCTGCATGTTTGTTAACAAAAAAAGCTCTACATGCCCATGGGCTATTTGCAGGTTCAATCAAACCTTTCTCTAGCAGATCTTTGATTTCTACATCACAGAACTGAACTTCAGTAGGTGACATTAAGGCGGCAGAGGCTTTCATTGGTTTGATTTTCTGTTGAGGATCATAGGGCAGAGAGACAAAATATTGTTCTCTAGTACATAATGCATTTATACTGTCAGAGCAACAATCTTTTCTGAGCTTCTCGGATATTTCTTTTAAAGCTTTCTCTCCATGAATTTCTGAGAAGACTTTGCTTCTGTCCATCTTCATTAACTGAGCAACATTCAAAAGCTGTACAGGCTGAGGCTCGGGCCGTTTGCATTTAGGGATGGACCTAAAATAAAGTGGAAAGGTAATAGAACTATTATTGAATGTACAGGTGAAGGTTTGCTTATGATGATCAACTAAATAAGGGCTAACTTGATGAAGAAAGTTAGAACCTAGAACAACATCTTCACTCATGTCATCCATTCTATATACAGTCAGGTTTCTACAAACATTCTGAAAATATACAGTGAGTTCGGCTTTGGCTTGCAACTAGATAGGGGCTCCATTAATGGCTATTCCACCATCAATAGTCTTTTCCCAGTAGAAATGGGGAATAGCATAACCATGAGCAAGATTTACCTGACAACCAGAGTCTATCATACTACTAAGAATGTAGGGCCTATATTCACATGGATGGAAGGTAACAGGAATGTACAACTTCGGAGCTGAAAGCATAGACAGACTGATTTGTCTAAGAGGAGGAGAGGAAGGATGAGGGGAAGGAGGAGGAGTATGTTCAGGAGTCTCATCTCTTTCTTTCTCTATGCATTCAGTGCTGAGTGCACTCTCATAATTGATCTCTTTCCATCTGAATTATCTTTACTTCTTGTTTCAGATTTTCAATCTCTTTGCATAACTGTCTCAGCTGTTCTTGTTTTTCTTTGATTTCTAACTTCAACTTGGCTTCTCTATCTCTTCTGAAGCTTTGTCTGTCAGTATGTCCTTCTGGATAATTTTTATACAACTCTGCTGGACTATATGACACAGAGGATTCGTAATCTATCTTCTTCTTGCCCTTATATTGTTCGAGCTATTTGAGCAATGACTTTTTCCTAGTGTTGAGAGTACCACGTTCTTGGAACTGGTATGGCTCAAGCTCAGAGATTCTAAGATCAATGGCAGCAACTTCTTTTTCTATTTCCTGTTGCTTAGAAAAGGAAGAAAACATATCAAAAGCAAACATGTTTAGAGAAAAGTTGAAATCAGGGATACTGTAACCCCCTAAATTTTCTCCGGCTTCAGAGTCAGAATCTAAAGAAGAGGAAGACTGAGAAAATTTATTTAATGCTGGCTGAAAATCATCATATGATGCAGAAGAGGAATCTGAGTCATCGGAAGGAAGATAAATAAATTCACCGGATGGTGTTTCTTCATCATCTGGTTGATCTCACCATCTAGGATCCAGATTGTCACAGAAAGCTGCAAGCTTCGTCTTGGATTTCTTCTTGGGACATTTGCTCACCCAATGGCCAGGTTTACCACATAGAAAACAATTCTTATCAGTTGCCTGGTAAGAACGACGCTTGATGAATTTTCTAGGCTTCTTGGGAGGCCTATATTTCCTGGACTTATACTTATGCTTTCTGGAGTATTGTAAGGGTTTATCAGGGTAGTGATATCTCGGTTCACTGGTATAAAACCCTTTCTTCTTTTTCTTTGAGTGACACTTACAGGAAGACTGTAAATTCCCTCTATTATGAGCTCCACATCCCCAATCTGGGAGCTTCGCAAAATTCTTGCAGAAGGATGGCGTGAACATATCTTGATGTCGCTTAAAATCTTTATCAACCCTTTTAGCAAGACAGTGTTTTTGCCATGTTTCCATGATGTAATGATGAAGTTGTGCAATAGAAAGATTTTGATAAGTCAAACCTCTATCTTTCATAAACTTTTCTACTGCATCAGGCACATGACCTGGGAAACTGCGCAGGTAGTGCTTCAAGTAGGCTGGGTCATCAGCTTTTCCTGCAAAAATAAGCAATTTCTGCATGTAACAGAAATATTCTCTTGCCTGTGATAAATTACATAACCGGGCAGTCATAAACTGAGAAGCAAAATGTTCTGCTTCGTCTGTATGGTCTTCACCATAAAATTGCTTAGATAATGCTTTTAATACTTGTTGATCAGCCTCCCTTGCTTCAAGCATGGCAGTTCTTTCCTCACCAGGTAAATGTCTCCACCATTCGGCAGCTAAGCCTGAAAGGCCTGAGACTATCAAATTAGCTAGATACAATCCTGTTAAGGAGCCATCTTTCGTTCTTTGGCCAATGGTCCAGTTTTGGAGAAGAGTGAGTGCAGCTTTGATTTCTTCTCTAGTTTGGCAACCTATGTTCAACACAGGATGGTCGGGAATCTGTGCTATCAAGTTGTTCATAGAGGTGACGCCAAAATTAGTATGAAACCTAGGACCTGTAGAAGCAGAGGTAGAAGGCATAGCAGTATCCATTTCAGGGAGATGCTCTTCTGGTTCATTTTTAATCAACTGACGGCCAGTCATCATAGGTAGATATTTAGGTTCTAAAGCAGGAGGTAATGTTTTGATTCCATTGACCCATTCCTTGATGTTTTCAAATTCAACTTCATCTTGACCACATGGCTACTGGTCTTTTGAGGTTGTCGTAGACATTAAATACTTGACTTAAAATGTTTCTTTGACATTGGAAATGAGCAACTTCATTTTATGGTAATGAGCATATCCCACATTGAAAAAGTACAGTCATAATAAAGCCTTGTATTCATAAATGTCTTCAAATCATTTTGACAAGTTGCACAAAGGCTTGGTATCGGCATTGAGACCTGAATTTTGAGATGGGAAACGAATTTGAAAGTCGAGAGCTCAATTTTGAGATGGGAAACGAATTGGAAAGGAGACATGCGGAAATATTTTTGGCTAATTAATTCAAGGGTAATAAAGGTATTTTTGCTTAATTAATTTAAGGTCAAGGTCTGGATTTTGAGATGATCACAAGCTTGAAGATTGAAATAAAGAAAAACTTACCAGATTGAGACAAGAACTCAATAGTTTAGTGAAAAGATGTTGGGTTATAAAATTATGGTAGCAAAAACAGAGGTCTTTCTTTATTTACTACCTAAATATAGAAATAAAGGTCTTTCTTTATTTACTACCTAAATATAGAAATAAATTTTGATGGTACAAATTCTGATACCAACGAAAAAAAACAAACTATTTATATGAACATGGTATCGGAAAGGTTTATGAAAGTTAGTTGTTTTAAGTAAAAGCCCTAAAATTTTATTTCTACTTTAATGGCGCAGAAGCCCTTATCATGTTCCCCTCGTATCAAAAAGTTTCAACTGTGAACAATGGCTCACCCTCCTTTGGTCCTTTTAAGTGTAACCAACATGCTATGGTACTCAAAACTGAACGGACTGAATGCGGATTGGATCACAGAGGGTGAGCTATTGTCCAGGGTTCAAACTATTTTACTAGAGGGGTATATGCTAAGGGCTGCTGCACCTATGCAGGTAAGAAGAAAATTTGAGAGATTTTACTTTCTTTGAGAAAGAAAAAAGTTCAATCCTTTTTAATTTAAACAAAGGACCTGTTACAATCAGCAAAAATATAATATTCAATACAAATCTCAGCAATCAGCTCAAGCATAGTTCCTTTATTGTCTATAAGCTACCTATCAGAAAAATGTAGTGAAATTAGCATAGTTTTCAGACTGACCATCAAAACAAAAAGTTCTTCCCACTTGTTATAAGCAAAAAAACAATTTATGTTCACAACCTTCGGGAAAAAGATATTTTCAGAAAATTCATGATTCTGTACTCCCTCTACAAATTCTTGGACAATAAAAGACCCATCATTAAGCTTTAATGATTCCTTCTAGAGTCAATCTCTGCCAGTTAATTGTGTTGATAATAAATATGCTGACAAGTAAAAAAATAAAGTCATTGACTAAAAAGTCAATTCTTTTGCACCAATGATCTAATGTGAGTACTTTCAAAATATTTTTACCATTAACTCAATCAATGACCATTATAGAATTCCCATATGCTAAGATTTCAAATAGTCCCATAACACTAGCAACATATAACAACCCATAGAGAGCCACTAACTGGGCTAGGCCAATAAACAAATTTCCTTCCATAGTAAAAACATCACTGATTGTGACAGTTTCACATTAATCGTTCAAGCAGTTTTTATATTGTTTAATTTTCCTTAGTTAAGAAGCCTTCATGCCCAATGCATTTAAATGTATAAGATACCAGCGTAGATCCAAATCCTAGGCTCTATCAAGCACTGAGATAGATCAAATCTCTTGAGGTGCAAACCTCTTCTTAGGTATCCATTGATTTGATTTAAACCAAAAGACAGATCTTTTTATTTAAGGTCCACGTATAATTTTATTATTATTAATATTTAATATTATTTATGGCGGACATATAATATTTTTTATTTTTTTAGGAACGAACATTGCATCATTTCCCCACACATGGTTTTAAAACCATATGCAAGGCCCTCCTACAATCATGGATTGTTTAGGAGGCATTGTACATAGTCTTAAAACCATTTGCAAGGCCCTCCTAAACCATGTACAATAATACCATGGGTTGTTTAGGAGGCCTTGCACATGGTTTAAAAACCATGTGCAAAGGCTCCTAAACCATGTACAATAAAACCGTTGGTTGTTTAGAATGCCTTGCACATGGTTTTAAAACCATGTGCACATGTGGGAGGCCAACATTTTTTTTGCGAATAATTCAATTTTGTGTTTTTTTCTTGACCCACATATTTTTTTTACGATAATTAATTTTTTACTTATTATTGTTTTGTTAGGTAGGAAGATTACAACATCTCCCCCATATTAGATTGTTTTTGTGGCTAGCATTTATTTTGGCCTATTAGAAAATTTATTTTTTATTAATAAAAATAACTTTACTAAAGTGATATTATTTTTGCGCCCAGAGGCGCTCTACAACCCAGTATGGGGGAGATCTTGTAACGTGATGTAACGTTACTAACGTTTGTAACATGTCGGCAAAAAAAATAGTGATTGCACCTCTACAGCCCAGTATGGGGGAGATCTTGTAACTTGATGTAACGTTATTAATGTTTGTAACATGTTAGCAAAGAAAATAATGATAGTAAATATTATGAGAGAGATCTTGTAACATGATTTAACGTTTGTAACATGTGGGCAAAAAATAATAGTGATAGTGAATATTATGGGAGAGATTTTGTAACACAAAATAAAAAATAATATCACTTTCGTAAAGTTATTTTTATTAATAAAAAATAATTTTTCTAATAGGCCAAAATAAATGTAAGCCACAAAAAAAATCTAATATGGGGGAGATGTAATCTTCCTACCTAACAAAACAATAAAAAACTAAAAATTTAATTATTCGTAAAAAAAATATGTGGGTCAAGAAAAAAAACACAAAATTGAATTATTCGCAAAAAAAAATTGGCCTTGCACATTGTTTAAAACAAAAGTTGGCCTAAAAGCCATGTGCAAGGCATTCTAAATAGCCCATGGTTTTATTGTACATAGTTTAGGAGGCTTTGCACATGGTTTTTAAACCATGTGCAAGGCCTCCTAAACAACCCATGGTTTTATTGTACATGGTTTAGGAGGGCATTTCAAATGGTTTTAAGACCATGTGCAAGGCCTTCTAAACAACCCATGATTGTAGGAGGGCCTTGCATATGGTTTTAAAACCATGTGTGGAGAAATGATGCAATGTTCGTTCCTAACAAAATAAAAAAAATAAAAAATATTATATGTCAGCAATAAATAATATTAAATATTAATAATAATAAAATTATATGTGGACCTTAAATAAAAAGATGTGTCTTTTGGTTTGAATCAAATCAATGGATATCTAAGAATATGTTTGCACCTGGAGAGATTTGATCCATCTAGGCACTTGATAGAGCCTAGGATTTGGATGTAAGCTTGTTTATTTTGAGTTACAAAATCTCTCCCATAATATTCACTATCACTATTATTTTTTGCCGACATGTTACAAATATTACATCATGTTACAAGATCTCTCTCATAATATTCATTATCACTATTATTTTTTACCGACATGCTACAAACATTAGTAACATTACATCACGTTACAAGATCTCCCCCATACTGGACTGTAGAGCGCCTCTCGACGCAACCAACGTAGATCCAAATCCTAGGCTCTATCAGGCGCCGAGATGGATCAAATCTCTTGAGGTGCAAACCTCTTCTTAGGTATCCATTGATTTGATTTAAACCAAAAGACACATATTTTTATTTAAGGTCCATGTATAATTTTATTATTATTAATATTTAATATTATTTATGGCGGACGTATAATATTTTTTATTATTTTTTATTTTGTTAGGAACGAACATTGCATCATTTCCCCACACATGGTTTTAAAACCATATGCAAGGCCCTCCTACAATCATGGGTTGTTTAGGAGGCCTTGCACATGGTCTTAAAACCATTTGCAAGGCCCTCTTAAACCATGTACAATAATACCATGGGTTGTTTAGGAGGCCTTGCACAAGATACGCTGGTTAGGATCCAACATGTCAACAAAAAAATGTTGGCCTTGCACATGTGCACATGGTTTTAAAACCATGTGCAAGGCATTCTAAACAACCCACGGTTTTATTGTACNCAAAGCAGCATATCTTATACATTTAAATGCATTGGGCATAAAGGCTTCTTAACTAAGGAAACTTAAACAATATAAAAACTGCTTGAACGATTAATGTGAAACTGTCACAATCACTGATGTTTTTACTATGGAAGGAAAGTTGTTTATTGGCCTAGCCCAGTTAGTGGCTCTCTATGGGCTATTATATGTTCCTAGTGTTATGGGACTATTTGAAATCTTAGCATTGGGGAATTCTATAATGGTCATTGATTGAGTTAATGGTAAAGATAATTTGAAAGTACTCACATTAGATCATTGGTGCAAAAGGATTGACGTTTTAGTCAATGGCTTTATTCTTTTTACTTGTCAGCACATTTTTTTTGCTAGCGTAGATCCAAATCCTAGGCTTTATCAAGCGCCGAGATGGATCAAATCTCTTACATCATGTTACAAGATCTCTCTCATAATATTCATTATCACTATTATTTTTTGCCGACATGCTACAAACGTTAGTAACGTTACATCACGTTACAAGATCTCCCCCATACTGGGCTGTAGAGCGCCTCTCGGCGCAACCAACGTAGATCCAAATTCTAGGCTCTATCAAGCGCCGAGATGGATCAAATCTCTTACATCACGTTACAAGATCTCTCTCATAATATTCATTATCACTATTATTTTTTGCCGACATGCTACAAACATTAGTAACATTACATCACATTACAAGATCTCCCCCATACTAGGCTGTAGAGCACCTCTCGGCGCAACCAGCGTAGATCCAAATCCTAGGCTCTATCAAGCGCCGAGATGGATCAAATCTCTTGAGGTGCAAACTTCTTCTTATTACTATTTGAAATCTTAGCATATGGGAATTCTATAATGGTCATTGATTGGTCATGTAAAACTAAAACTATGATGCAATAACTTAGATCTCCTCTTCTCTTTAAACCTTATTGAAGAAATTGGACATCACAATGTTGAACTGAGAGGGTTAGTAAGCATAGTTAAAAAAGTTAAGGTAAGACCTCCTTCCATAGGATATGGGAGGTCTCCTATTATGACATCGAAGCGTTCATCTTTCTTAGCCTTGCGCCGAAGAATTTCAATTAGCCTTGAGTAGAGGAAATGACATCTTAACTTTTAGTTTTAAGTTATTGTTTGGCTCATTTTATTTAAGTCAATAAAAAAAAAGCTAAGTATGTTGGTTATCAAAGATGGATGATAATTTAGTATTCTAAGGAACCTAGGAAGTATAAAGTATAGTTTGATAAAATAATGCATCTAGAATACATGGTTCATTAATGCATCGAAGTCATAAAGTATTCACAACATTCTCAAATACTTATCCACACTTATGGCATGCATGCATGGTCTAAACACACGTCTTGCAAAAAAAACGGTCTTAGTATTGACACACATGGCATGCATGGTCTAACCACACGGAAATTGAATGGCGATGGTCATCTATTGGGCATGAGGATTTAAACATAATGAAGAGAAAAAAGAAAACTTGAAGCACAAAGGTAAGGTAATGCTACTAAGGTAATTGACAAACCAAGATCTGCACTTATTTGCGTGTATGAGAGTTGTTTTTGCGTGTACTTATTTGCTTGTATGAGAGTTGCTTTTGCGTGTATGAGAAGGTAATTGACAAACTAAGATCTTCAGTTATTTGCGTGTATGAGTTGTTTTTGCATATATGAGAGTTTCTCTTATTTGAATGGTAAATTTTGGTTTTAAGATCTGCACTTATTTGTGATAAAACCATAAATTAATGGAGAATATTCTCTTATTTTGTTAGATAGAGAAGCTGCATATTCTCTTATTTGTAAATGTTTGAGAGTGCATCTATTTGAATGCAACCTTTTCAGTATGCATATTTATAAATAGTAACCATTCAAAATTATTGTCAATAATAGGCAGTGATGGTAGACAAATGCTATCACAAACCCTTATCATAAATATCATAATTTAAATTATCATAAAGTTTATGTTTTCCCATTGGTGAGAAGGTGCTATCAAATTCTTATGATTAACTGTCAAGTGCCTTAGAAGGCTATCAACTTAATCTCACACATTAATTAATTAATGTGGCTATGTTGCCAGTGGAGTAATGTTTATTTGTTCTTACCTCCATCAAATGGTTATATATTTCCAAGATATTATTGAGACAAGCAGCCATCTCATGTGTAAAGTTCATCTTTTTAAATTAATCCATTGTATGAGTTACTCGTGCAAGCTTGCCCAAAACAGTACACTACTTATTATGTTTTTAAGAAAAGTAGGACAACTCTTTTTATTTTGATTTATGCAGTCAACTCAGAGTGTGGTTACTTCAACCATTAGTTGCTCTTCAAAACACAGAAATGACTTTCAAGTTCAGTCATTCCTCAAGTCCAGTCTTAGTTGAATTTCCCCCTCCCCTCCACTAACGATATCACTACGTTAGCAAAGCGAATTCATACCAAAACTGCAATGAACAAATACTGTAACCAATGCACACATAATTTAATACCTGAGCATGAAAGGAAATCAAGCTACCTTACGCTCCAGTATATCCATTGAACAGAAGAGACATCACAAGGTTTAGCTCTGGGAAATATCCTTACCTCTATGTGATTTAGGTAATGTCCATCGAACTGAATAGACATGGCAAGGTTTAGCTCTGGGAAATATCCTTATCTCTATGTGAAAGGTAATATCTGTATCAGAACAGAGCGGAGATTCTTCTAAGAGTGTCTGGGATGGCCCACTTATTCTTACCAGGATGGCCCACTTATTCTTACCAGGATGGCCTTTACCCGTACACGATGGCTCAATACCAACTGATGGCCGTCTATTTGGAGGTTGCTGTTAACATGTTTTAGGAGACAGTCATCTTTTTATTAGGGCGGCCCCCTATCTAAAGCATTTCGTTGGCTTGGTAAAGGTAAATAGCATACATTCATTCGCATTAAAGCTTTGGCCGAAGATTTAAGAAGAGCATTTCATTTTTTTTATAAAGAAAGATACATCTAATATGTAGATGCTTGAAGTTTATAACATGCAAGTGTTTTGAAATTAATGGAACAAGAGGATATTCATGATTTTCCTCATCACAAGTTGTGTTTTTGATATGGCAGCTTCCGTTCTTGGAAAACATAAAGCAAATTCATAAAATAACGGGAATTTTCAAATTAGAATCATGAGAACCTGCAACTCTTTGGCCACATTAATAGGGATACAGCTGATGGATATTACCAGATGGAAATTACTTACTTCGGGTGGCAGAGGAGCACCGGATTTGTGAAAGATAAACTCGTCCACTTTGCATTTCAGCAAGCCTTGTTGATTTTCAGAGAAAAGTAATTAACAATCTTTATTTTATATATTTCTAGATAGTTTACTGCGTATATTTACCTTGCTAAAATTAACCTTAAGTTATTACAATTTCGTTTAGCAGGTTTACAAAATTACAAAAATGCAGGTTTACAAAATTACAAAATTTACCAATTTAGCACGAAACACCAGCGAAGATTTTCTTCAATTTCTTCTTCATACCAAAAACATTTCAATCTTGATTGGAAAGGTTATTAAAATGTTTACCCAACTTTTTGGGTAAAACCTTATAAGCAATGGAAATAACAGTAAAAAATTATCAAAAAATGGGAGCCCCCATAACAGGCAATTCTAGAGATAAATTCCAATAGAGTGCCGCTATCAATTACCAGTCTGACACTTTTGTTGCCAGGAACCAGTCCTTAGGACTAGGCTATATAACAAGCTCTGTAATATCATAAGGAAACCACTAGTGTGACCAAAATTAGGGGACTTCTAACATCTTTGTATTTTCCTTGACAGAAAACACTAACCCTACAATATCAAAAGATAGAAAACTGTAAAAAGAGAAGCAAACTAAAGAAAGTTTCTCAGATCTTTAAAAGATCCTGCACTTTATGAAGAAACAAAAGTAGTACACAGCTCAAAACTGAGCATACGGACTTGCACTTTTAAAGCAGATTACATAGATTCCTTAAAATTCAAGAATCTGTCTGCTCTATAAAAATAGAGACAATTATATATTTGGGGAATAGCGGAGACTGCATAAATTCAACAACTTGTGTTATATTCAGATCAATTTCAGCTGAAAATGGCAGTAAGAAAGCTGGTATACAAGCAAATGAAACTAAGAAAAAGGAAGCAATCACATTAGAGTAATAGTACTTAAATTTTTCTTAATAATGGTACATTATAGTAATATAAACCTTAAAGTTAACAAAACATACTATTATTGAATAAATGCAAGTAATCGTATGTAAATTTGAGCTTTTATTGATTAAGATTTTTCTCTTGTCTATTAAAAGGGTATTGATTAAGATTTTTCTCTTGTCTATTAAAAGAGAAATCATTAAACGTGCCGTGAAGCATATACATAATCACTAAAAGAACTGGAAACCACAGTATTAAAGATACAGAAATTAAGAAGGCCACACATACAAAACAAACAAACTATTATTGAACAACATGAACATGAGCGGACGTTTTAGAAAACAATTCTTAAGCACGAAATAAGGAAGAGTAAAAAATTATAAAAACAACACCGTGTTCAATGTTTTATCAAAATAAATATTTTCTATTTTTAAAGATTTGGAAGACATAAACGAGCGTGGTAGTCTCGTTGCAGTTCCGTCCCCGTTAACATATGCATCACTATACAAATGTCCATTTCCGGAAAATCACTTTGTTGCTTTTTACCTCATTTTATAAGTTGTAAAGCTGGGAAAAGTCAAAAGGAAGCAAGCAAATGCTAGAGATGTTGGAAGCACAGAGTAAGAGCGAAGGGCTAGTTTGAAGGATATATATATATAGAAGGGCTAGTAGATTCTTGTCCACCTACAAAATGATTTTATCACAAGAGAAAAGGAATAAATTCGACCGAAACTCTAATGGTAGTTATTTGTCTTGAAAGAACATCTTATTATGGGAGTGCACAAATCGGAAATCAACACTTCAACAACCATTTCTAACCTGGAGAGTAATTATGACCAGCAACTCAATTGTATTTGATGTCCAAAATATTTTTAAACATATATACACTTAGAATGGTTATCTATGTGAAACATATTTTTTAAATGTCTCGTTGAAAAAACATTTATCAAAATTTTAAGGACATTTTTAAATTAATTTGTTCACAAAAGAGTTGCAAAGCTGCATAGAAAAGATGTATCTTTATTCTAATAATTACAAAAAAATGAGAAGCTATTTGATAATTGTAACTTCTCTCTATAGATGAAGTAAGCCTTGGCCTTGGCATAAATGACTGAAGTTAATAAATGAATTAACCCATGTGAATCCACTCGCTAAGCTATTCCAGGCTTTAATGGAAGCCCTAACAAATTACAATTCCAGTCGGCGATATCTCCAGAGTTTGTTTCTATCTGAAGCTCTTTCTGTGTATGCTCATTCCATGTCTTTGACGACTCTTCTCACTCGAAACGACACCAACATTACTTGACAGAAGTGCGGCCATTTTGGTGGAAGAGAGTATTTCCATTTTAACATGTGCCCTCGTTTCTGCTACAGAGGGTGAAGATCTGACCTAAAAACACAAACAGAACACAGATCAGCCACATATATATGTTGGCCGGCGAAGGAATTAAATTAAAAACATTGAAATCTGCGGAGAAAACATTGAATACTTACATTATGGGTGATGTCTTGGAGAGGCTTCCTCGGACAGTGGAATGGCGATAGAGCAGCGGAAGAATAAGTGGAGAATGGTGGAATGTTCTCCTTATTCTTTTCATCTGAACAATGCCTGTCTGCAAGCTGATCAGGGCTCTGCATTTCAATTTGATTCAATGATGATGCCATGCCAGACAATCACAATAACAATACTTGCGTTGCAGCCTGCATGCACTGTGTGAAGAACCCGAAGCAAACAATGGAGGAATGAAGCGAGATGGCTTTAAGACTCTGGCACGTGGCCGGATTTTCAGAATTTTGGATATGGAACTTGGGGATCACTAAGCACCGAGCTACACAGCATTAAATCAATATTGATTATATGTCGTTGAATCTAAATTGGTTTAGATCCAATGCCTTTTGGATATGGAAGTCGATGCACACAGTATATGAAAATCTGCTATCACTAAGCATTTATATAACAATTTAGGGTTTAACCAGTACATAATTGGTAGTTATTTAGGGTTTAACCACCACATAATTGGTTGTTAATTAATATAAATTAGAAATAATTATTACTTAATAAATAAAAACAAAAACAAAATTTGATATGAAATATAAAACTTCAATGGATTATATTGTTATGTTTTTTAAAACTGTTTATTAATTGAAGTTTTTTGAAGATGCATTTAAGTATAACTTATAAATCAGGTTTAATTTATTGAAATTTTAATCAAGATGCATTTAAGCATAACTCATAACTCAAGTTAATCTTGTTGATTAGTTAAGAAAGTCTAAAATCTAACAGTATATCTAAAAGTAATTATATCTTGTTGAGTACACATGGCATGGTTGTCACCTTTTGAGCACACAGTGAGCATAGCACTCATTACAAGCCTTTCTTTTGGGTCAGAATGGGCTCCTCCCACTACCACTACCACTCCCACTACCACTACCACTACCCTCCTTCACCAAATTGATGCTACACATGTGGAATGCTTCAACCATAAAGGGAGGACATAAAAATAATGTTGATATCTTTTACTTACATAACAATAATTCTGTCAAGAAAATAATGTTCAAACACAACGAATTTTATTGTAGTTTTACTATATTAACTTCACTTCTATAACCTATGTTTATTTAAAGCTTAATTAAACAATTATTACATATTTATTTATATTAACAAGCTATATTCATCAAAATTCATATCTTATATATTGAGAAGTTTATATCAATCATAAGCACACATTACTAAATATGGCTTGCTAATTATCAATCATAAGCACACATTATCAATCATAAACACACATTACAGAATTAAGTAGAGCTAAGTTTATAGAATCTGAAAAAACGCTGAGGCAAGAGTCTAGTTGTGAAATACGATGGAAATTGCAATACCTTTCATCTCTTGACTATGTTCGAATTCGACTTGTGTTGCTTCCGAGGAAGACTAAGGTGGATAAGCAAAGCATCACGATGATGCTTGTCATAACTGAATGAGAAGAAGAAGAAACTGCCATTGCTATTAATTTACAAGGAGTCTCATCAATAGATACCAGATATACTAGTCATGCTAAGAGAGCCAAGTAATTTGGAAGGAGGGGAAGTGCATTATATATATATATATGAGAGAGGAATGGAGGGAGGAAGGTTCTTTTCGTGAGAATTCAATATAATATATTTCTATAATTAATAATGTTAGTGGAAGAATTTAATAATATATTTTTGTAATTAATGATGTTAGTGGGAGGTGATGTTTGTTATTAGATATGGATTATTATTATTATTATCATTATTATTATTATTTTGAACTCCCAACACAATATATTTGGACAATTTATTAATATAGTTGTGATTAGTTAATGATATAACATAACATAACATTTTATATTAGGAGAATTTATTAATACAGTTGTGGTTAGTTAATGATTAGACATAATATATTGGAAGAATTTATTATACCTGTCTAACAGAAATCCATCGAAGTCAAACTCCTTTGACTTTGGGTATTAGTTGGTGTCTTTTGAAGCAGTTATAAAGAATTAAAACCTGTTTTCCAAAGTATGACTTAGGGGTTTGCAAAATATTTTTTTTAATTTTGTTAAAAACTATTTTTCTCAATAGCTGATTGGTGGATAGGAGATGATGTCAACATTGGGATTTGCTATCTGGATTTGAGTTGACATGTGGCAAGATGACATCATAATGATAAAATTAAAAAATTAAAAATTATATGCCATTGCCAAGTGGCACCATCCGAACCAGCTGTTCTGGGCTCGTTCCCACCCAACTCCATCCATGCGACAATTGTCATGGGGATTTGATTTTCAAGCTTCACAATGTCATGCAGTATATCATTTCCACTATAAAGAATGTATTTTCTCTCAAACAGAGCTTCATAGCAATTACTAGCTCTGAGAGACCCACTGTGAGACCTCAATATTTGTAGAATGAAGCAACCGTCCAAACTTAGCATGAGAGCGAGGGTCTTTCCATCGCAATCGATTTTTTCTTTGTAGTTGTCCCTGATTTTTTTCTCCAGCTTCACGATCTCCTCCCTTGCACGATGGGCGAAATCCATATTATTTGGATCCACATTGGCAAGGTTCCTCTTATTATTGAACCTCGTCCTCATTAGATGCAGGGCTCTTCCTTTGTGACTGCTCATTAGATCATGAAGCTCCGCACTTCTGTGATGATATGGACCCAACGAAACTGTCTGGGGAACATAGAATTCTATTTTTGACTTTCTCAGCAAGTAGGGAACTCTAAATATGGATACAACGGACGGCGATCTCGGATCATCAATGGAATTCTCTTTAATATAAATAGTCCATTCTGCTTCGGTGATCCATCCTCGTGTAATTTCTTTACCGTTACGTGATTCTCTCAGTTGCAGGCTCTGACACGATGTACCATTACTCGCCGCGGAATGAAACTCGGCTGCTGGCTCTGGCTCTGCAGATATTGGCCTGATTTCAGGGTGTGACATTTCACAATTCATTGCAACAATTCGGATGTAGAAATGACTTTTGTCTCTCTCTTACAAGAATAAACCTGTATGTATCATACAGCACCCAAAAGATCAGAGTGGAAGGAGCAGGAAAATATGGGAGAAACCAAACGGCAGACTGGGAGAAAGTTGAAAAACAGAAGCTACGTGACAGAAAATAGTCTCGATGCAAGAGAACCCGCGGAAAGCACTACCTTGCAGATCGTCCTGAAATGATGTAAAGCTAAGCTGGAGCTGAGTAGTCCATTTTCGTCTATGGAAGCTGAAGCGTATATATGCAAGTTGGATGGACGGACTTACCACCGGTATATCCTCTCTCCGACGTGAACACACGCCGAGATCATTTTTTCCACTGACGAATATTAAGTCGCACACCAATTATAAAAATCAGCGGAGAATTACTCTTTGATTTAAATTTTTTAAGGAGATTATGTTATAAAACTTTAAAAAATCAATATAATTAGATTGAAAATTGAAAAAAAAATTACGATCAAACTGTAAATAATCCACTACCTTTATATGGCTATGAGAATTATTTTGATATCTATTAGAGTTAATATTTCCCTCGTCTCACACAATATTTTATCTTAATTCCAAATCTTTGGACCAAAACAATCTTAGAATTTCCCAATCACTTTATTCTTCGATTTTTTTTTTCCTTGTGTTTTAAGTTTTAATATCAATGTAAAAATTGTATATAGCAGCGATTAGCCGATTACCGCATTTGGTTCCGATTTTGCTATCAGGGCCAATACGCGCCTCACAGATGGGAATTTCGTTGCAATCGTCCAAGATATGCTTCAGCTCTGTAGAAAACCAGAGAATCAGAAACAGAGAACTAGCTGTAAACCTTCTGTATTGTAACGAATGGTTCTTTAATGTAATTTAAATCTGGAGGTGTTACAGTGACAGATTATTACCATAGCGAGTGCGATCCAGAAGGTACCGTTTCCGTCATAGCGGATGTTATCTGGAAGTCCTGGTAGATTGTCAATGAAAGATTCAACGGTGCCTTTCTTTGGCTCTTCTAACCAGTACTTCTGGCACCGATACCTGTAAAGAAAAACAAGGCACCGGCCTCTCAGTTCTGATCTGAATCTTTCATTGATGGTTGAGAGAAAGATTATTGCAATGCATACAGTGAAGTTTCACAGAAGACGAGGAAGTCCTGTTTGGCAGAGAGAGCCACTCCGTTGGGGAAGAACAGATCTTTGAGAAGCACGCTGGTTGTCTTGGTGTAGGCCTCATATTTCAGCAACCGGCCGTGTGGTCGGTACTCCATCAGATGTAACAAATAGTCATGGAAGCCATATTTATACGAAGCATCTGTGAAATAGATTGCCCCTCCTCTGCTTACATCCACTCCGTCTGCAAGTCTGCAATAATATAGCCATGTAATCTAGAGGTTTGGTATCAATTTGACAGTGTTAAGAAGTCTATTAAGGATTTTATTTCCAAATATGTTTAATATTCTTAGAAAACAATCTTTTCTAGGAATGACATTGCTTCGAAAATTCAGAAATAGAACATTATTTGATTCACTTAACCTATATTAACTTTTTATTTTTATAAAGAATCGATTCATTGCTCAAATTTTGAAGTAAAATTTCAAAACAAAAATGATCTTGATAAAAATGTTACTTCATTTTTAATCCATCTGCTTCGTCTGCAAGCATCTCCACATGGCCTTCTGTGACATTCAGCAGACCATGCTTAAAAACACAATGAAAATGAAACATATGAAGATGAATATAAAATTGAGGAGACGAGATGATGAAGGGCCGATCATAACCTGATAAGGATCGCAGACTAATAACTCTCCATGGATGCCAAAAGCGAGGCCCAAAGGACGACCTCCAACGTATGTCCAGTTCTCCACAAGAACATCAAGATTATTAAGAAAGGAGATTCATTTGATCCACCCATCGCCACAACCCGTATACAGTCTGCCTTGAGAATCCAAAGCCAGATCTTCAGAGCTGGGGATGAGTCCAAATCCAAGTTTTTGTGCATTCTGTAGCCTCTGGTTGTGGGCGTAAACACCAATTCTTTCAGGAGGAGGAGGAAGGTCGATGTTTGCTGGATCAATTGGAGAAGTTCTCAAGAGAGCATTCCAACCTGCTGCTAAAGCTATGCACAGCACAGCTGCTACCACTGCAATAGTGGGATTTGCCATCGGAGAAAGAGAGGGTAAAATGGGGAACGCAGAGTCCACATAAGAGGGTTAACTCATGGAGCTTGCCAAACCGAAAATGAAAAACCGAAATTTGTCTGAATTCTATGACATAGACCTTGGCCGGATGCTACCTAGTGGAGAGCAGCACACTGCATGACACACACATGGCAATGCACATTAGCTAAGTGTGCAACGTAGGTGCAATAATTTAGTGATTAATTGCATTGCATGACACATGTGGAAGGGCGTGTTAGCTAAATGTGCAACTTAGCTGCAAAACTTGGTGTTAAGTGCTATCAAATTTCAGATGTATTATATTAACGCCTCCAATGATCTGGTATCCAATCTACTACTGCGACGTCATGAATCTCGATCCAGGAGCATAGAAACTCTCCAGCCTAATATGTTTATGGACAACATATTAAATTTATAATTCTAGATAAACAAAGGCAGCTGTCGATCCATGGTGACAAAGACGTTGTAACAATCTTGGGCATACACTGTTATTTCAGTGAAACTGATTTATCCCTTTCTTCCATGAATCAAATTCTCCAGGTCTACATTACTTAACCCTGCAAAATAAGAATATATTCAATACCAAATATAATAATGAAAAACCATTTACAAAATAGATTAGAACTATTATTCAACCTCAGTTTATAGTAAAAATAAAATAAAATAAATCTCCCTTTTCCATCACTGAATAATGCTGCAATTCCATGTTATTTCCTTTCACAACACTGGAAATTCACAATTTTACCTTTGACTTTGACATGGTAATTTAATCGGTAGATCATCTTTAATCTTTAGATGGTGAACTCTAAAATGTCTCAACGATTTGGTGAATATGCAGGCAAATCCACTTGCACGATTTCATGCAGTTTGGTGTAACGATCTTGACTTTTCTGCAGCATAATTCTATGGAAATTAGTTGATGTAGCAGTGTGGAAAACTGTTCCTGGTATGAGGAACAATCCAGTGGCATATTTCATACTTGGGCGTTTTATCCTCTTCAGTTGACACGTGAAACATGGTGTTTATGTTGAGCTAAAACGTGGTATTCTCTTGGAATTTTTTTATTAATGCTTCAATCAACAAGTTGTTTCGTAGCTTCATATCTGCAATATGTTGGATATATATTGTTCATGCTCGTAATCTTGGTGATCTGTGTCACCATAAATTTCAATTATCCCACCTTAAACAGGGTTACTTTATTGTGATATGAATTCACGACCCAATTTCTTTGATGGTGTGATGCTGGTTCTCTTTTAAATGAACTGCGTAGAGCTATCATCATCTACATAAATGTAGTAAGCCAATTTATTATAAGTATATTCAAGTGAGTGAGTAGGAATTTCAATTAAAAAAAACATTTCAAATTATAATATACATAAGTGGCACGAAGGGCGGTAGATATAAATGTAGTAAGCCAATTTATTATAAGTATATTCAAGTGAATGAGTAGGAATTTCAATAAAAAACACATTTCAAATTATAATGAGTTTCAATGTATTTGGTGGAAAGAAATCTTCATAAATACCATTACTTAGCTTCACTGAATTGTTCAAATTGGTGAGTAGCCCCTTCTTCGAACTTACCTTATATTGCATATAAAATCACACTATACATTTAGCAATATCTTTATGTAGGCAAGGTTACAGGAAACACCTTGAGAAAGGCCTTGTTGAGCGATAACAATAAATGTAAGTTTTTTTAATTTTTAAAATATTAGAGACCAAATCATGGAAAAATACAAATTCTATTGCATGCTTCTGAATAGGAGTTTGAACTTTGGTGTAAAGCATTTACCACAAACTTTAGACTATGATTTTTAAACAATGACAGTTACAAGAAGTAACAAGTAATGCAACAACCTATAAACAACAAGTAATCTCAAATAGAAATATAAGTACCATGGCAACAAGTAATACATTGTTTCAAGTTTGAATGTTTCATAATTTCTTTAACTTTTAGCTTTAAACTATATACAATATCACAATAAAATATTTCTAAGAGGCAGGTATAAGCAGCCTTGCTGCTATTTCACTTGTTAATATAGTTATGGTTAGTTATATTATGCGACATAATATATATTGGAAGAGTTTATTAATAAAGTTGTGGTTAGTTAATGATGTGACATAATATTTCTTAGAATTTCTTAATATAGTTGCGGTTAGTTAATGATGTTAGTGGGAGGTGTTCTTCGTTATAATTGTATTTATGATAGGTGGATTTTTTTTTAATGTATAAGTTAAAATGAAATGCTATTTTTATTTTTATTTTCCATTCTTTTGTATGACTTTCCAACATAATAACACAATAGTAGTGGTGGTTCTTTTATGCTTGGAAAACACTATGCTCAACAATGTTAAGTGTTGTTCGGAGTGGTGTGTATACCATGTGATGTAAGTTTCTTAGTTTAAATGTATAAACCAACTTAACTTAGACATACCTAGTCAATACAAGAGATTCTCCCAATAAAGGATATATGACTACCCATAAGGAAGAATCCTAGCAACCTATATAGGAAGGGAAGATAATACATCAAATTTTATGGGGATGCAAAAGAAATGCAGGAAACCAAAGTATAGAAAAGTTCCTAAAAGATCATAAAGGTCCATTCAAAACAACCTACATGGAAGGTTTTGGGGATGACGCAAACAACCAACCCAAAGTCAGTGATTTAATTGTAGGGATAAAATCCTACCAAATGGTCGGATTCAAGAAATTAATGTGGAAGGAGAGTCCCAAATTATCATCATTACGATAAAATGCAAGGCTCATTCTTGGAATTGGAATCTATGAAATCAGTTGAAACTTGAAATTTATAAAACAAGTCATTTATCATTAAAGAGTATCGAAACTTTCGCCCTCCCTATAAATTATAAGTTATTATAGGATTCTTAAAGGTCTGAGACGAGCTAGGGATCGCTGATGTGGACATTTCCTCACTTTATCGGGATAATGAAAGGGATAGAAAAACTTAGGAGGGTAAAAGACACAACCTTACCAGTTTAATTCGTGCGTCAGATGTCCCAATTGGTGTACATGTCAAAGCAACTTGTTGGCAAGGTCCAATATGGTTCGCTAATCCACTCTAATCCTGTATTTTCTAATCCACTGGTAGGCTCTGCTCAGCTACACACAGAGATCACCCATATGGAGAATACACATAGATGAAAATTTATAAAACAAGTCATTTATCATTAAAGAGTATTGAATTATTGAATATTGCCATGAATTATTGAGTATTGCCTCTTGAATTATAAGATCCTTTTTAAAGAGTATTGAATAATTGGGTGGCATACCAAGCAGTTGGGATTGAAGGATAGAGACCTAAGTGTATTTAAAACTACTAAGTCAAAGGAGGATCCAGGATGGAAAGGAATTGAAGAGCAGAACTTGCTTAAAAAAGAATCTAAATCAAGAAAAGAGTTTGAGAGATAAAAGTTTCTAAAATTCAATTAGGAAATCCAAACATAAAACCAACCTTGGGGAAAAAGACAAAAAAAAGTACAATTACCCAGTCGTTTCGGGAGGGAAAGGGAACATCATTTCATAAATCTTTGGATGAGAGGGTTTAACATCATTTTCTAGAAGAATAGAATTCAAAAATGTCACTTGTCCTTCTATTTACCTCTTATTTTGTTATAATCCTTCCATGGCTTCACATTCACCATCTCAGAGAAACTTTAGCTATGGAACTCATGCTGGGAGAAGCAAAGGGAGAGGGGATGGTGATGTAAGCCAACATAAATTTGTCACTAATTCTCCTCTAGAATTGTCACAAAAATAATCGGGAAAAAACTCAGAAGTTACATATAAAATTGGAGCAAATGTGACTAATTAGTAATTTACAATATCATATATTTGGAATCTAGATGTTTAGAATGTGGATTTTGAATCAATTGTTCTTAAAAGTTCTGATTTTTCTAATTTTCAATATAATAATTTATAAAAATGTATATCATTGCACCTTCTCCCAATCGTTTTGGTGACGTGGAATCCCATTACACTTCCATGAGTCAAGTAAACTTTTACAAAATGATACATAATACACTTCTGCGGTACTTGATGACAGTTGAGGAAGTCTAGCTTCCCCCAAAGGAAAGGAAAACCAACAAATTTATATTGGTTTTCTTACTAGACACCTCATGAGGAGTCTTGTTGACTAGTGGTGATGTGGGTGATCGATTTTTCAGATAACATGTAGTTCCAACAGCTTCTGCCAAATATTCATGTGCTAGCCCTACACCATTGAGCTTACACCTCCCCTCTGGAAGGAGGAAATCGTTTAGGTCTATAAAATATCTGTATATGTTTAGCTCCACCTGGAGATCCAGATAGATTTCTGTGGTGGTTTCTTCCATAATATGTATGGCGTGGAATTGAGTGATGAAGAATGGTTTTTGCATTTTCCTGGTGTTACCTATGGTTTTATTTTTATGTATGCATGAGGGTTGTTTATTACATTTTTAAGGGATAGTTTGAAGGCACGTTTACAATCCGAAGAAGGTATGGACATTGTAACTTCCTATATCAGCGTGGTCATATCTTCATGGGATTTTATGGTCAATTCTAAGTAGTGTATTTGAGGCATCCCTAATACAACAATGAGGATCAGAGGTTGTGACCCATGGTTTTATAATCATCCCACTTGAGCTTCAATATACCTATATTTTTCGTGATTTTGGCCATATACCTTTGTTTGAAGAGAAGACACGTCTGGAAAAGGCACTAGTTGAATATATCTTCAGAAGGTTGTGATGGAATTTAGAGGCAGTTCTACCGTACTTGATGACAATTGAGGAAGGCTGGCTTCCCCCAAAGGAAAGGAAAACCAACAAATTTATATTGGTTCCCACTATAATAGAGTCCAAACCTTCCTTAAGATGACTATCCAAACATGATACTAAATGCCAGATTCTATGGAAGTCACCAATTAACCCAAGTAAATATGATAAAATAATTGTATTAGTGTCCAAGAAATGACCACAAAAGTAGGTCAATAGGATTGTCTAGTACCGTGACGTAAATACAAAGTATGAGCGCTAAGGTGGATCCTATAAAAGAGCACTACATAATCTCCATTAAATATCCTTACCCAATACTTCCTTCTCCACAAGGAAGAGATGACCAATAATCATATGGTGTTTCCTTTACTCATTGTTGTCTTTTGAATTTGTTGGCATGGGAAATAATGCTATGAGATACAAAGCAATGCAAAGGGACGAAAAAATATCAAAGTAGGGTGATAACCATGGAAATAAAAGAAAACTAAAGATATTTTGAGCAAGCCACCGAACCCTTGATACAACCTAAGAAATGTCTTATTTTACGCTAAATTTCTAAACAAAGACAACCATTCAGAATTAGTAGATGCGCTGTGGGTTAATTTCTATTTAGAATTTTGAAACAAATGTATCATTATCACGGTTATAAATAATTTTTGAAACAAATGTATCATTAGATCACGGTTATAAATGAATGTCACTGTACTTTGTATTTTAGACCTTTGAATGATAATACATAATGAAATTATAACAACATTGTTTTCTCTCAATACTTCTAGTATTCTTACAAAATATGGAAAAGGAGTTAAATTATTATCTTTCATGCAAAACCAATAAAATTATAATCAACTTAACATCAAAAACCACTCTCTTTATAGATGTGTAGAATTCATGCAATATGCAAGTACACAATGTTTAAGAATCTAGAATACTTCATATATACCAAAAAATGAAGTACATAAAATAACTTGATACACATAGAGTATGTGGTAATAAACATAGAGTTTCATATCTAGAGCATATAATAAACATCAACCCATCTACAAGAATTCTAAGATAAAAAACATTTATCAGATAATAAAGTTATGAATAAAGGGTTAAACTGAACATAAACATTCTCTATGACAAAAGAACAAAATAGCTCAGCTCTAATATAATTTCATTGCAAAACAATCTTTTATATAAACCATAAAATGATGCAATACATGCCTGATACAAATGATATCCTGATTTCCCAAAGTTGTTTTTTCGTCACATTACAAATCCAAAATAGTTGAACAAGCAGAACCGGTTCAAGTAGAATTCCAAGCAAGTAGAGTAGCACCATAATCATTTTGATCATTCCCAACATTCCAGTAGCAAAAGGATAAATTTCAAATTCTCTAACTGCTCCAACTTAGGAGGCTGGGAATTCTCCTGGTTATTTAGCTGTTGGTAATTCTGCTCCTTAAACCTTTTTATGCTAGAAATTCTTCTGTCAATCTGGTGTTGCTTTTTTCCCCAAAGATTATTCCATTTTGGATCCACCCTGAGTTGATTGATCTTGTTTATATGTCTATGTAGCATTTGACTATTGCAGTGGGTGGATCTGTGGATGACTGACTATATGGTAACTATTGTTGTGGTGGACAACTAAGTGGGCCCTCTATTCTTAACTCTGGTGCACCAAACAACCTTATCCGTGGACCAATGCCAGATACATCAAAATAAAACGAATGGGCCTTCGAAGGTATCGAAGTTGCTTACGATAACAGAGCTGCCCATTGCTAGGAGGTCTCATTGCAAACCTGGTAAGCCATAGGCATCAAATCGTTATTTACTAAAACTCTCTGATCTCCCAAAGTTTTTTTTTCGTCACATTACAAATCCAAAATAGTTTATAGAGTTACATGACATGAACCTCTTACGAGATTACTAAACCTGATAAAATAAGACTCGAATCATTTTCCAGAAAATCTAGAGCTGTCTGGAATAAGTCTTGATTGTTGATTATCCTTCCTATAAATCCAAATCTAGATGAACATTGCTGTTCTTTATTCTTGAATTCATCTTCCACCTGTATCCTTGAATATGGATCCCCTATTCTTGAATTCATCTTCCACCTGTATCCTTGAATATGGATCCCCTTGCTGAGAAAACTGCTTGAAATCTGGGACTGATTCTTGACCTGCTATTTTGTTTACACCTATATACTCTAGTGTTGTCATAAAATCAGGAAATGGTTTTTAAGCCTGAGATATGCTTGGTCACCTTGAAATGCTGATATTTCTTCTCCAAATATGGTATTAATTACTGATGTTTTTTTTATGCCTTTAAATTATCCAGAGATGACTACTCAACCTCTATTGCTAGCTTCTCTTTAAATATGGAAAAATGATCCCCTATTTACTGATATTATGCCTTTAAAACAAGAGCTGCAGGAACTGCCTTTCTCAATATGGTTTAAACACCAATTAACTGCTTGGGATTGATGAAATGCTTAAAAATATAATTCAAATGAATTTCCGAATGGTCCGCCCCCGAGTACTCTGCCACCAAATCCAGTCTTGATCATTCAAAGTGCCAATTTGAGATATCCAATTGTATCGCATATTACAACTCTCATAATACTTTACATTTGGACCTCTGCTTACTTAAAACTTGTGTTCCTTGATCGTTTCAACACTTATAGGCAGTCCAATATTGGCATCGAATTTCCCATTGACAACTATGAACTCTAAGGACATTGATTTTAACTCGAGCAATTCCTTAACTTGTTATGTGGCATTTTATTTCAGTGTGAGCATGAACGCCCAACACTCACCTATGACATTTGCATCTTGTCATCTCTCATAACGATTACATTCACACTACTTGCTTCCTTAACACCTAGCTTCTTGCTAACGTTGGAGTCAAACTTAAATTTCATCAACGACGGGCACTGAGATCTGCAATTTTAACATTTGGATTTGAGTGCTTATTGCTCCTCATTACTAGCTAGATTACTAGCTTTTAATAACTAGTTTTACCAAAATTGATGTAAAACAAGTTTGGTAGACTCAAACTAAGCTCTGTTAGTTCCTGTGGGTTAGTAACATGCCTACCTTTCCATATACATATCTAGAACCATTTTTTGTTGGGGTTATACAACCTTTTGGGATCTTCCTCTACGTAGAGTTTCTCTTGACCAAAACTGCCAAAAATCCCCAAATTCACCCAAAACTTCTTAAAACTTTCCAAAACATCAGTAAACTGTATAAATGTTTTATTTATGTTATATTAATGCTGGAAAAAACCTCTACAAGTTTCCAGAAGTCCTTGGTTGAAACAGACCGAACTACTCTCCTTAGTTTCACGGTTTGGCCGCCCAGAAGTGTGGTAGTAGGTTTCTGCAGTGTGGACTCTGAACCCTAAATGGCACCAGAGTGTGCTAGGGAAGAGTAAATTCCATGTATGAAATATCTTTGTTTTCTATCCACTGCTCACTCCTTTTTCCTACAAATTTCCCACAAGAAACCCCTTATTTGTCTAGTCTGAGAAATCATTGTATAAATTAATTCAAGTTCATAAATTTTAATATAATTTACAGAATTGAAGAGTGTTCAGGTTTGTACACCAGAATTGGGACATTACACAAATGCATCAATTATGAAATGATAAATTTCTTTGGAAGTGTCACTAGCAAGAGTTTTCCTCTTAATCAATAGAGAGATTGAACAGTTTGACATTGTAATTAAATTCTCCAAATGAAGTTCAGTTGTTCACATGTTTCTAGAAATTGGAGTTTCTAATGAAATAGTTCATTATCCTTAATGTTATTTCTAGTGAAATGAAAACTCAGCACATTCAGTGATGCACTTGAACTTTCTTTTTTAATACTAAAGCAAGTGTTCAAAATATTTCTATAACTCATAAATCAATTGCAAAGTTTGAAGAGACAAATGTGTCAAGTAAAAGTTGATAAATATGATTGGCAGGTATATCTAGCAAGAGATTTCATGGATTAATCAATAGAGAAATCCGATGTTCTGATATTACAATGAAATTTTCAAATAAAAATTATGTTGACTTGTTTCTGTAATTTGCAGTTTCTAATGAAATGGTTTATACACTCTACTTTTATTTCTATTTATAGAGAAATACAAACTGAGCTTGTACTTGAGAAATAATAGCCACCTTAACATAGAAGAAGGAGGATGTTATCACATCAACCCCAAGGCTTGCACCTTAAAGCCAACTTCTGGATCAAAAAAGATTTTCATGTCCATAAACTTAACAAGCCACCCATAAATCTTATGGTTGTGGCCAATGCGGTATTATTACACATACACTCACACTCTCTCATAGACACAATGACATGGCATATTAACATGGAACAAAATTGCATTTGTTAAAATTATATTAGTACTCAGAAAACATACACTCACACTAACTCACAGACACAAGGATAAGTAGTGATAGTAACATGGAACGAAATTTCAGAATACATTGTTAGCACTTGTAAAATAAAACTAAAATTGAAATTGACCGAGTGGGAGGTAAGCAAATTACCTTGCAAGTGTTGCCGAATGAACACCACCAATAGAAATAAGGAGAAAGGAAAAATATTCTCAATCCATCTCGCATGCTGCTGAATATGATATCTCTGATAGGTAGTATCGCTTCTATTTTCATTATTATAACTATTTGTGGAATCAGTATCACCATTTCCCTGGACGCTTATTTTTAGTGAAGTCATTGTATCCGATGATCCCATACCATCGGCACTAATATTGACACCCCTTGCAGTTTGCGTCGACTCCAACCCAATAGACGAAGCCTGAAGATGACCATTACTGCTAACATTAGCAGACCTTGTTTCTACCCCATTTGTCTAAAGTTGAACCGCCCCTACCTGTTCCCTGACACCAATCATTTTAATCGAAACCTCGGCCCCACCACCATCGACTTCTCTTTCCCTAAAAAATCCCCCACCTATACCCTCAATTCCATGATAATGTGGTCGACCCCTAAAAATCCCTGTATACTCCACAAGAGCATCTAATGGCACCTGAATTACATTTGAAGTGGAGAAATGCATCCCATATCTTCTAGATCCATTGTTCATAAACCCTTCGGTGCTCATACTAGAACTTTCCATTTAAATTTAAATCGCAGGACCTCGAGTTAGGGTTTATGCGGTAAAATCATAGGACCTCGACTTAGGGTTTGGTAGATACAATGTCTAAATCTAAAAGGCCTTCATGGAAGGGTTGAAATATATTATAACCATTCAGTTTTTCCAACTTAGGGTCTAATAGATACAGTGCCCTCGCTTAAGAAAAATAACTCAAATTTACACCAATTACTCCATGAAAAATGTAAATTCTAGCTAGCTCATGGATTCTAATTGTGAATTCAATCTGGTAATCACGGACCCTGAACTTGAATTTTCGTTTGAACCATCGAAATGAAAGGACCAATACTTATCTTTAGCATTCTTTGAACGATTCTTTTTGGTGAATCGAGGGGAATTGGAGTTCCACTGGGATCTAACACGACACCAAAGGTTCTATGCTTCCATCACATCAGCAGTAAGATGGGTTCTAAATTTGTGTCTTTCTTAGCACCTTCTATATAAGCGCATTTTACAGCAACCAAGAGAAAGAATAAGGCAATGTTGAAGGAGGCACCAAAGACTCCCTGTAGATTCCTTTCCCGACAGGTAATTTCGGTAGCATAATTGGCCTCAATGTCACTAATTTAAGTTAACCGCTAAAATTTATTATGGGTGAGAGTATTTCCAACGAACTATGTGATTTCATCATTATTCCAACGAACTATTGTCGCTATAAAGATGAATATTTATGTGTGTCTCTATAGCGACGATTATCGAGGGCTAGGACATTTTTTTAAACTTTTTATCTATTTATCACGAAAAATTCGGTTTTAACTTATTCGTGGAAATATTTCATGGAAATTTTGAGCCATATGTACTAGTGTTTCTTACTTCATACATAGCTAACAAATTAGTTTTAGTGAGTCGAGTGGAAGCCCAACACTATGAGAAATGAGGCGAGCGTCTATAAACTCCAACTGAATAATAAAGTGGAGAAGATAAAGTGTTGGTCAAGTCAACCATAGCTTGGGTTCCTTCAAGCTATAAAGCATCAATGTATTTAAAAATTACATATTCAAATATTTTAAATCAACTTTGGAACCCACATTGCATATAGAAGGGTCATGTGTTTTGGTTAAGTGGCCCTTTTCTCTTGTTAAAGAACTCCCTTTAGAAGTTGAACCTGTGAAGACTTTATTTAGGTCATCCTTGGATAGCATACCTACAATTGAGAAGAGTGTTAGTGGTTTTTTTAAGTAAGTATGGTGGTTTAAAATGTAGAATCTTTACCAATTCCTTTAATGTAGACAACTTGACATATGAATGTCAAATTTTGTAATGTCCTTGTCCGATTAGGGAAAAAAACACCCGCTAAAGTACTTAATCCCCATACGTTCGAGCGGGTACTGCATAAGAGGGGATTAAATGAGGACATTTGGTACTTAGAAAAACTCGGGACACATATTTAGTACTAAATGTTAGATTTTTAGCATTAAGCTAGCATTATATTAGGATCTTTAACTTAGAGAATAACAAGCACAACAATCAAACATAAGAGATAATGAACACAGTGTTCTTCCTCGGGGAAACCATAAATGGAAAAAACCCTGCAACTTCCTCAGAGATAGAATCAACACCAAATAGAAAATCCCAAAATAGTAAGATGATCTCCCGACAGCAGTAACCTCTTTCTTCATAACCCCAGTGTCTTCTTCTTCCTCAGCTATGCACTGCAACTGAGTGTGAGTGTGTCTGTATCAAATAGAGAGGCTAGCTCTCTATTTATACTAATTCCCAACTTAACTAAACCCAACTAGGGCCAACTTCACTAGGTGAGTCTAATAACCCTAGTGCCCCAGAACTGTGGGGACTTTAACCCTTGATCAATAGGAGGGTTACCCACAATGACTTGACATGACTTGTTTACATTATAGATCCTCCCGATCGGAACATTGGGGCATGACATGACTCAATTACATTACAGACACATCCTAGAATAAACATCAGGGTACAATACATAAGATACATAGGTGAATATGTTCCGAAGTTACAAATACATCAACACTCCCTCTTAACTAGGAAGGTATTCTTTCGACACAATTTTCAGCACTGGTCTTCTTCTCTATATCGACTGGATCATCTTGTCATCTTAATCTTCAAGTATTCTTTGTGCTCTTTGTCTTCTTCATCTTCTTCGTCTTCCTCGTCTTCCTCGTCTTTGAGTCTTTGAGTCTTCAAGTCTTCAAGTCTTCTTCTAACTCATATTCTTCTTCAATTCTTATTCATCTCGGGATCTGGATCATCACGACTACTAGATCATCACTGTTGGATCATCATCACATCTAGATTATCACTTGATCTGGATCATCATCAAGTCTGGATCATCATCACATGCTATCTTAGAATGGTGCTATCTTGATTCTTCTCGTCATAAGAAGTTCTACAGAGCTAGCCCTTTTTCATGCTGGTTGTAGGCTTACCCTTCATGTAGGTCTTCAACACTTATATCTAACCCTAAATCAAAAAGTCCCGCCCATCTCTTACATCTGACCTCATCTTGTCAGAAAGGCATGCCCAGCACTCACATCTGACCTCATCTTCTCAAAAAAACCCAGCCCTCACATCTGACCATGTGTAAACACATCGATCCAGAATGGCTCAGCACTTATATCCAACCTCATCCTAACAGAAAGGCTTTGCACTTACATTTGAACATGTGTAAACACATCGCATCGAAAAGGCTCTCAGTCCCAGACTGAGGATTCCTGGTAATTGACCAGGTGTCTCCATTCTCATAGATAATGGCATCATCCCTTATATCTAATCAAGTGGGATACATCCCTCAATCACATCAAAATGGCCATGTGCTCACATATGATCATGTAAGACTACATCCTACAGTCATATCATAATGGCCCTCAGTCCTAGACTGAGTATTCCTGGTAATTGACCAAGTGCCTCCATTCCAAGAATGACATTCATCCCTTACATATGATCATGTAGGAACCAATCCTACAGTCATATCAGAATGGCTCAGCACTCACATCTGACATGGAAGGAACCTAAATCATCTCACCATGACATAATGGCTCAGCCCTTACATCTGACCATGAAAGGAACTTAATCCTCTCCCATGTCAGAATGGCTCTAGGTCTCATCATTTCCCTTTGGAGGGAACCTTGATCTAGAGAACACCAAGCTTCTCCCTGAAGTACTCAAACTTCACTCTAGCCAATGGCTTCATCAATACATCAGCTATTTGTTCATCCTTCATGACATACTGGAGCTTCACTGCTCCTCTCTACACCATATCCCTGATATAGTGATACTTGATCTTGATATGCTTTGAATTGTCATGGAACACTGGGTTCTTTGACAACTTCACACAACTCTAGTTGTCGCAATATATACAAGTAACATCCATTTGGAGATCAAATAAATTAGACAGTAGATTCCTCAACCATACTGCCTCACAACTCGCTGAACAAGCTACAACATACTCTACTTTAGCTGTACTCAGTGCCACACAAGATTGCTTCCTATAAACCAAGAGATCACACCTGATCCCATACTGAAGCAACATCCTGAAGTGCTCTTCCTATCGATGGCACTTCCTGCCTAGTCTGAATCAACATAACCCTCTAGGTTAATCTTCTGATTCACCTTGTACTTGAGCCCATAATCAACTGTACCCTTCAGGTACCTCAGAATATGCTTTGCAGCAATCAAGTGAACATGTCTCGGATCTGTCAAAAACTAGCTCAAGGTGTTCACAGCAAAGCAAATATCTGGTCTCGTGTTCGTCAGGTACATCAAGGACCCAATCATCTGATGATACATCATAGCATCAACCACTTCTGATGAAGCATCACTCAATAGCTTCAGGTTCGATGCCATAGGTGTAGTTATGGCCTTGCAGTCTATCATCTCGAATCTCTTCAGAATCTCTACTGCATACTTCCCTTGTCCAAGGAAGACTCCATCTGCATTCTTCCACACCTCCATGCCTAATAAATAGTGCATCATACCCAAGTCCTTCATTTCAAACTCAGTATCAATTTTCCTCTTCGTATCAGCAATCAACCCATCCATACTTGTTACAAACAGATCATCCACATACAGCAGGAGTATCACTGGGTTGCCATCTTCAACCTTGTAGTAAAGGTTGGAATCTGCTTTACTCTTGGTAAAGCCCAAACTGGATAGGAAACCATTAATTATACCGTACCATGTCCTGGGTGCCTATTTCAAATCGTACAAGGCTTTCTTCAATTTGCACACATGAGACTCCCTGTCACGTGTCTCAAAATTGAGTGGTTGTTCCACATACACTTCCTCTTCTACTACACCATTCAAGAAAGCAGTCTTGACATCCATTTGGTGTATCTTCCATTTCATCACTGCAGCCAGAGCAAGTACTAATCTGATGGAAGTGTATCTAGCTATAGGTGCAAAGGTTTCTTCATAATCTATTCCTTCTTTCTGGGAAAAACCACGAGCCATGAATCTTGCTTTATATTTCTCGATGCTGCCATCTGCAGCATATTTGATCTTGTAGATCCATTTGGAAGTTACAACGGACTTCCCTTCTGGTCTTGGGACAACATCCCAAAAATCATTCTTCATGATCGACTGATACTCTTCGATCATAGCATGCTTCCATTCTTTCTATTCTGCCGCTTCTTCATAGTTGGAAGGTTCTTTATCAATAATGTCACATAGTAAGGCTACGTAACTAGAGCAAGATCTAGTTCTCTTTCTTCCTCTGGGAGTTTCTTCTGAAGCTCCATATCTTTCTACACCTTGGATAATTTCATGCACCCAAGCAGGTTTCCTCTTATGAGGATTCTTCTCCAGAGGTGGATCTACGGGTTCTTATGGTTCTTTGAATTCTCGATCTTCTTCTTGAATTTCTTCGTTCATGATTGTGTCATGAATTCTGGGTTATCTTGTTTCTTCAGGTTCTTCAACCAGTTTCTTCCTAGATTTGATGTAGGCTGAATCTTCATCAAGTGTTACATCTCTACTGATGTCAATCTTCTTGAACCCTGGGAAGTATATTCTTTAAGCCTTCGAGTTTTCAGAATATCCCACAAATATACCATTCTTTCCTGAAGGATCTAATTTTGTCCTCTTTTCTTTCAGAATGTGTATGTACACAGGACAACCGAATATTCTGAGATGGCTGACTTCTGGTTTCTTACTGGAGAAGACTTCTTCAGGAGTCTTGTTCTTGAGTACTCTGTGTGGAGTACGGTTCTGTACATACACCGTTGTTCTGGCAGCTTCTGCCCAAAGATGCATAGGAATATCTTGATCATGAAGCATTGCTCTTGCAGCTTCCATGATAGTTATATTCTTCCTTTTTGCAATCCCATTCAGTTGAGGATTATAAGGAGTCGACAACTCCCTCTTAATCCCTAAGTCTTTACATAGCTCTTTGAATTCATTCGAAGTGAATTCTCTGCCATTATTTGATCGAAAGGTCTTGATCTTCTTTTCAGTGTGGTTTTCAATCAAGGCTTTGAATTCCTTGAAATTGATGAATACTTCATCTTTGTTCTTCATAAAGTATATCCATGCCTTTCTAGAAAAACCATCAATAAAAGAAACATAGTATGCATACCCGCTTAGTGAAGTGGATGAAATTGGGCCGCATACATCGGAGTGGATGATTTCCAAGATTCTTTTTGTCTTTCTCTCGCTACTTGAAAATGTCTTCTTTGTGTTCTTCCCTTTCACACATCCTTTGCATACACCTTCATGTTTTGTCTGCATTTCTGGAAGTCCTTCAACAGCTTTGCTTACAAGTGGTAGTGCTCTGTAGTGCACATGTGCAAGCCTTCTATGCCAAAGCTCATTTGGTTCTACCAAGTCATGAACCAAAGCTTGTTCTGGTTGGCCTTTCAATTTATATAGTCCTCCTTCTTGTTCTCCAATCACTACTGCACCATCAAAATACTTTCCCTTTGGCCACATGAGGATTTGGCCATCTACAAATGCAACCCTCATTCCCTTTGCATCTAATGCAAATGTGGAGAGAAGGTTCTTCTTTAGTCCAGGTACAAACAATACATCTTTCATCTTGATAGAATTTCCAGATTCTAGCTTATAGGAGGATTCCCCACTACCTTTTATTGGATACTGGTAGTCATCTCCAAGTTTCACCTTGTGAGGTGATTCATGTTCAGATAATTTCACAAAGGATTCCTTGAATCCTGTCATGTGCTTGGAAGCACCACTGTCTATAAGCCAATCATTACTGCCATCTGTGATAGTTCCCATGAGAGCGGAAATCAGAACATATTCTTAATCACTTGAAGAATCATCACTGTCTTGTCTGTTTCTCTTTGTGGAAGGTTCATCATCCTCTGCAGCATGAGCATGATGTCTTCTCTTGTTTCCCTTCTTCTTGTGAGAGCTACTTTTGTTCTTAGGACAATCTCTAGCAAAGTGTCCTCTTTCATCACATGTATAGCAAATGAACTTAGACTTATCTCTAGGATTTCTAAAGTTATTCCTTTGATTAGAGTACTTACTTCTGTGATGGCTAGATTTAGTTTTCTTGGATTGTAGTGTGAGATCTTGATCTTCACTTCCCATCTTCTCTTCTCAAGCTGCAATCTGAGCTTCTTCTTGAGAGCATTCTTCCCACAGTCTACTGAACTTGACTAATTTTTTTCTGGCACAGATCCCTTGAATGAAAGAGTCCCGTGTCCTAGGGAGACCATTCAAGGTGGTCATCACAATCTCTGCATTCTCCACTTCTTCATCTATTGCTTACAATTGTTCCTTGATATGAGAAACCCTTATAAAGTAAGACTGGATGGTTTCTGAATTCTAGATATTCACATTCTTCAATTGGTTCCTCAAGGTCATCTTCTGGTTTATGTTCTTTCCTTCAAACAATTTGGTTAGGGCATCAAACATAGCTTTAGGTGTCTTTAGGGAGGACACCTGTGGTATGAGGTGATCCTTGATAGAATCAATAATGATCCTCTTTGCCATAACCAACTTCTTCTTGTGTAAGGCCTTATCCTCTTCTCCCTCTGGAACTGGAACCTCCTCATTGATGTAGGAGTCCAAGTCATTCTCTTCCAGGACCAGGGAGATCCTATACTTCCAGGCTCATAAGTTATCAGCTCCCTCAATATTTTCATCAAGACTTGTATGATGAGACATCTTAACTGGGAACCTCAAATGGAAATACAAAATATTTAGATCTTACCAGGTCAAGATGTCAGATTTGAATCTGGAGCTGAAATTCTGCAGTGTTGGTTAAAGAGCAGATTAGGGTTTTGATTTTCTGAAGTTCTGTCCAACCAAATGCTTTGATTTTGATCCCTAGCTTCAATTTTTGGGAGGAGATCAATCCAAGCCTGGGCTCACTGAAAAATTCCTCTTCTGTGAAAAGCCCTAATTTCCAGCAGTAGTGTCGGGTCCAAAACTGAAAAACCTCAGAATTGGATTCTGCTTCGACAGAAAGATGCTCCCTAGGGAGGAGATTTATCCCAACATTCTTTTTCTGAAAATCTATGGAGAGAGATCCAAAACTTAGGAAGCGCTTTTTCCCACAGCTGCACAATGTCTTCTTCTCAGGTTAGCTTTGATACCATGTTAGATTTTTAACATTAAGCTATTATTATATTAGGATTTTTAACTGAGAGAATAACAAGCACAACAATCAAACACAAGAGACAATGAACAAAGTGTTTTTCCTCGGGGAAACCATAAATGGAGAAAACCCCACAACTTCGTCAAAGATAGAATTAGCACCAAATAGAAAATCTCAAAACAGTAAGATGATCTCTCGACAACAGTAACCTCTTTCTTCCTAGCCCCAGTGTCTTCTTCTTCCTCAGCTATGCGCTACAACTGAGTGTGAGTGTGTGTGTATCAAATAGAGAGGCTATATCTCTATTTATACTAATTCTTGACTTGAATAAACCCAACTAGGGCTGAATTCACTAGGTGAGTCTAATAACCCTAGTTCCCCGGAACTGCGGGGACTTTAACCCTTGATCAATAGGAGGGTTACCCATAATGACTTGACATGACTTGTTTACATTACATAGGGGATTCACTTGTTGACCAATATCCTATCATGTTAGTTCATATTGTGGGTTTTAAAATTATCAAAAATTGAACCAATATATTGCAGGTATTGGGGGGATGAGGGGTTTAAGGTGGGGGTGGGTAGGGTGGTTTATAAGGATTGAGGTATAAAAAGGGGTGAGGAGGAGGTTTTAAGTATTGGGAGGGGGTTTCAAAAAAAATAGTTTGGGTCAATATCTCTGGAAATTAAGGGTATTCTTTAATATCCCACAATCGCACGTGCTATGTGAGAGGTTCACTAAGTGAAGTCCCTGTGTTACATTATAGATCCTCCTTATCGAAACATCGGGGCATGACATGAATCAATTACATTACAGACACATCCTAGAATATACATAGGTGAATACATTCCGAGGTTACAAATACATCAACACTAAAGTCAGCAATAGGATAAAAGAATCATTTTCTCTTTAGGATTGAAAAGTCAACATCAAATTAGAATCGCGTGCATGCAAAAAAAAAGCACAAACCCTAAAAGTGACATGTGAACCCTAAAAACACATAAGGATCTATTTAAAAAGGATGCAGGAGCCTAAAGAGATACTTTTGATTATTATTGCTTTGGGGCTTTTTGAGTAGTAGCAAAACGTGCTGCCACAACAGTTGGGGTTGAAGACGGTGTCTTCAGCTAACAGAGTTTCGGTAGTGAGATATCTGCCCTAGTCTCATCTAGGTTAAACCATCTAGGTTCACCATTCACTCTTCATCGTATTCATACAGTTGCAGCTATCCAGTATCCATCAGAGATTGTTGCAGGGACACGTGTGTAGTTGTAAGGGGGTTTTTAGCTGGAAAACACCAAATCATTCGTTGGGTCCTCAGATCTCAGTTTACCTTCAGAATACCAATGCCATTCTCATCATCAGTATCATCCTCTAGCACTAGGTGATTATCAGAGCTTGTCTTGCTCATCCAGATTATTTCTCTACAATTTGGGGATCAGGGGGCATGAGTAGCTAAACCTCCAGATAAATTTGCTAGACTACTTATAGGTTTCAAAACTTCCACATGTGTCAGGAATCCTCTTCGGCACATGGGAAGGCTACCACTCTTGCAAATTCTCAACCTCAACAGACATCTCCTTCACTGAAAACGTCACCCTTAATTTATTTTGGGTTCATGCTGCTGGCGTATCATCGGAGGAAGAAAGCACCAATTCATCACCAGATCGCCTCTTGATGCATGCATATTCTCTTGGGAGCATTTCAGCTGGCTTATTAGTGGTAAGTGTTACATTATATCCTAAAAACCCCAACCCTAAATTTAGCTATAATATAGGATAGTTTTGCATGGTAGTTTGCATGCCCAGCTATTTCAGTAATTTTGCATAGAATTAGAAAATATCAGTATTTGGGATATTACAGTGGTATCAAAGATATTTTCTTGGCCAGCTGTGGTCTTAAGAAATGAAAAGTAAATGAATATAGAAGAAGATACTTTTGTAACCTATAGGAAAATAAGGAGTAGGTACACGGAGGAATTTGAGGATATCCAACTAGAAGATACCAACTCAGAGATGGACCCAACATGTATACACTCTGACAGGGGAAAAGGAATGGGAGAAGATGAGGATAGGATGAATTTTTGTAACTTAGTATATGCATTGCAAGACTTAGCAAAAGGGAAAAAATGTATACTCAATGCAATCAACAGATTATCTGCAAAACCAGAAATAGGTAACAACAGTACATCTCCCTCACTAGTAGATACAGGGTCTACAAGTGGCAGTGGGAAGGTTGCATACACCAATATATAGAACACACCTCACATATATAGCAGACCTTCCAATAGGCTTACTATGCCTCACTTCTTAGTAGATGCAGTGGGAGGCCCAGTCATGCATGTAGAACCTAACGAACCCTTTGGGGCTTATTTGCAGGAATACAAGGACTTGGGGGATGAGTTTCATGTAGCCATGTCTTTTTCAAATTTTTGCAACATTAAGAGTAGGAACAAGCCTAGGAATTTCAATAAGGGATTCAATCATAACTATGAGTTACAGAAAACCTTGGGTAGGTTGACCATCCCAAAATTTGATGGGACTCATGAAGGTTCAACGAGAATATGGGTACAGAATTTGGATACATATTTCCAACTCAATCCCATGAGAGAGACAAATGCCATTAAATTGGCTACACTCCACCTGGATGGAGAGGCTCATGAGTGGTGGTATGACGAATTAGTGACATTAGGTCACAACACCATCCATTCCTATAGCGAGTTCACTCAGAAAGTCATGGAACGGTTCGACAAGAAGGATCCAGAGATACATTTTAGAGATTTGGCTAAACTCAAATAGACAGGTATCACTGAGGCCTTCATATCATAATTCCATAGGATAGAAGTCATGGTGATGGATGTATCATAGAGCAGGTTGACGATGTTGTTTACAGAGGCCCTAACAGAGCCACTATGGGGATGGGTGAAAGCTTATAAACCCCCCACTCTATAAAATGCCATTAGCCGAGCCAAAGATATCCAAGACTTAGCCCCGAAGAATAGGTTCCCTCTCAAAACCAACTTTACAGTTAGGGACAAGGACAAGAAACCTTTCCAGCAGGATTTTCCAAAGAAAACATGGTTAGAAAAGGACATTAGGAAAGACTTGAGGCATAAAAAATTATGTCTTACTTGTCAGGAACCATGGGTTCCAAGACACATGTGCACAATCTCACTACATAGAGGTATATTCGAACAATGACGTGGAGGACTATGAGTAGGAGACGACAAAAGAATTACAGGAAGCAGAGGAAGAGTCACTCTAGGGTGATACACGAGACAGAGTTATTGCTACATTATCTGGAGTACCTAGATTCCATACTCTCATGGTCAGAGGAGCAGTACAGGGTCAAAGAGTGGGAGTATTGGTTGATGAAGGAGAAACCCACAATTTTATTGATGCAGCTTGGGTAGCCAAGAGAGGTATTCCGATATAGAAGTTTGAGGGATTTACTGTAGCAGTAGTCGAAAACTCTAGCATGGAGTGCAACTATTGGATTCCAAAACTGAATGTCACATTAAGAAACTACCAGATGATAGGTTCATTTTATGTAGTGAATGTGGCAGATACACATGTAGTATTAGGTTTTCAATGGATTTTTTCCATAGGTAAATACACTACAGACTACCGAGCAATGGAAATGGAATTCGATGGGCTAGATGGAAAATGGGTAGTTTTGAGGGGCATGAACACTTATCCCCCAAAACTGGTCTCTTCATAGAGAATGGAGGAAGAACTCAGATAGTATGAGATAGAATGGGTTGCAAAATGTTTGGTCACCTTTAGGAAACCTCCAGAGAACAACACACAACACCCAGATGACATTCAGGTTGTAGTATAGAAAAATGGAAAGGTATTTCGAGACCTTCCAACAGGTAGACCGCCAGAAAGGGGCTTTGAGCACATCATTGAGCCAAAGGAGGAGACATACGTAGTCATCACCACCCCTTATCAGCATGCCAAAATATATAAGGACGAGATCGAGAAGACGATTAAGGAATTATTGAAGCTTAGATACATTCGGCCCAGCTCTAGCCCCTTTGCATCATCAGTGGTCTTAGTCAAGAAAAAGGATGGCACACTGCGAATGTGCATCGATTAAAGAGAACTTAATAAGAAAACCATCAAAAATAGGTATCCCATCCCTAGGATTGATGAACTCATGGACAAGCTGTGGGGCTCCAAATGTTTTTCAAAGATTGATCCTCGCTCAGGGTACCATCAGATCTGAGTAAGGGATCAAGACATTTCTAAAACAACTTTTCATTGTTACTATGGTCATTATGAATTACTAGTCATGCCTTTTGGACTTACCAATGCTCCAGCAACTTTTCAGTCATGCATGAACCATACTTTCAGAGCTCAGTTACGTAATTTTTTCTAGTATTCTTTGATGACATCTTGATTTACAACAAAACATGGGAGGAACATCTAAAACATCTGGATGAAGTATTGAGCATTCTAGAAGAACACTTGCTTTACATGAAGATGTACAAATGTGAATTTGGAATGAAGGAAATGTTGTATCTAGGGCACATAATCAGTGCAGAAAGGGTACAGGTTGATATGGAGAAAATTTGAGCTGCTAGCAATTGGCCCACGCCAAAAACAGTCACATAATTGAGAGGTTTCTTAGAACTTTGTACATATTACTGGAGATATGTTAAGGGGTTCTCCCAATTCGCCGCACCCCTCATAGATGTCATAAAGAACGGAGCCTTTACCTGGACAGAATTAGCACAAAATTTTTTTGAGGAGATGAAAGTTATCATGAGTTCTTTCCTGGTCTTAGCATTACTAAACTTCTCACAACCATTTTTAGTAGAATGCGATGCCTGAGGGGAATTTAAAGGAGCAGTATTGATGTAGAACCATCACCCTATTGCATTTGAGAGAAGGAAACTGAAGAACTATGAGTGCCACTACTCCATATACAACAAGGAGATGTTAGACATCTTACATGCTCTCACAAAATTCAGACAGTACCAAAGACAGATCATAATAGCCTCAAGTACTTCTTGGAGCAAAAGGAGCTGAATGAACGCCAACAGAAATGGGTCAGCAATGTACAAGCCTAAGATTTCGAGATAGAGTATGTGAAGGGTAAGAAAAATATAGTAGTTGATGCATTATCCAGATGACCTACTTCAGTATCTCTCATGAGCATATCTACAGATTGGAGGGCTCTTCTCTTAGTATAATACTCCAAAAATACATTCGCATGCGAATTATTGGATGGGCAGGTTCAGGATGACAGGTACATAATTATCGATGACATCATCTATTACAAGAGCAGGATATACCTCATCCTAGAATTAACTTTAAGAAAGAAAATCATACACGAGGCACATGACTCTCCTCTATCAGGACATCAGGGTTACTTGAATACCTATAGGTAGATCGGAGAGAGGGTCTGATGGAAGGGCCTCAAGGAGGAGGTTATGCAGCACGTACGAGAATGTATCATTTTTCAACAAAACAATATTGAGCACATCCATCCAGCAGGGTTGCTTCAGCCACTACCAATTCCAGAACAAAAGTGGGAAAGTATCTCTATGGACTTCATTTCAGGATTGCACAAGGTCCAAGGGAGAGATTTCTTATATGTTCTGGTTGATCAACTGACCAAATTCACCCATTTTTTTTCTATATCATCCAATTACTCCGCAGCCCAGGTAGCCGAGTTATTTTTCATAGAGGTCTTCAGGTTACATGGATTACTCAAGACCATTGTCAATGAACGAGACAATAGATTCACTGGTTCCTTTTGGAAGGATCTATTCAGGTTAGTGGGAACCAAGCTTGCTACCAGCATGATTTATCATCCCCAAAGTGATGGACAGACTAAGATTGTCAACAAGTGGATTGAAGGGTATTTGAGGAACCATCTAGCAGGGTAGAAATGAATCTAGATTAAATGGCTACACTTAGGGGAATACTGCTACAATACTACCTACCACATGTCTATTAGGATGACATATTTTAAGGAATTATATGGCTATGATTCCTTGGACTTTGCAGATGTAGAATTCGGAGACAGCAGGGCTCCTAAGGCCAAGGATTGGATATAGGATAGTCAGGACATCCTTAAAATCTTGAAAGAGAACTTACAAACAACCCAGAATCAGCAGAAGTTGTATGCAGACAGGCACAGGATTGAGCGAAGCTTTGAAGTAGGAGATCTGGTATACTTACAGATCCAACCCTACAGACAATCTTCACTTAAGAAGAAAGGAGCAAAAAAGTTGAAACCTCACTTCTATGGACCATACAGAGTTATCAGAAAGGTGGGAGAGGTGGTGTATGAACTAGAACTGCCATCGAAGAGCAAACTTCACAATGTATTCCATGTGTCTATCCTAAAAAATATCATTGGACAACACATTGCTCCATCAACAGAGTTACCTCCCTTAGATGATGAGGGAATATTGGTACTAATTCTATAACAAATCGTATAGACTTGAGAGAGAAAACTCTAGAACAGAGTGATTAGAGAATATTTGTTCCAATGAAAAGCATTACCTCTATAAAATGCCACATGGGAAGGAGAATAGGTATTGCAGCATCCCAGTTTGCAGTTGCTTGAGGACAAGCAATCTCAAGCAGGGAGTACTGTAATGTCCTCATCCAATTAGGCAACAAAACACCCGCTAACCTACTTAATCCCCATAGGTTCAAGCAGGTACTCCATAAGAGGGGATTGACTGAGGACATTTGGTACTTAGAACAACTCGACAGACATATTCAGTACTAAAGTCAGTAGTAGGCTAAAAGAAGCATTTTCTCTTTAGGCTTAAAACTTCAACATCAAATTAGAATCTCATGCATGCAAAAGTAAAAGCACAAACCCTAAAAGTGACATGAGAACCCTAAAAGTGCATAAGGATCTATTTAAGAAGGATGAGGGAGCCTAAAGAGATACTTTTGATTATTATTGATTTGGATCTTTTTGAGTAGCAGCACGGCGTGCAGCCACAACAGTTGGGGTTAAAGATGGTGTCTTCAACTAGCGAGGTTTCAGCAGTGAGATATATACCCTAGTCTCATCTAGGAAAAACCATCCAGGTTCACCATTCGCTCTTCATCTTATTCATCCAGTTGCAGCTATCTAGTACCCATCAGAGATTGTTGTAGGGACACATGTGCAACCGTAAGGGGGTTTTTAGCTGGAAAACCCCAAATCATTCGTTGGGTCCTCGGATCTCAGTTTACCTTTAGAATACCAGCACCAATCTCATCATCAATATCATCCTCCAGCATGAGGTGATTATCATATCTTGTCTTGCTCATCCGGAGCAGTTCTAGGCAATTTGGGGATGAAGGGGCCGTGAGTAGCTAAACCTATCAATCAATTCACTAGCCAGCTTAGAGGTTTTAGAACTTCCGCATGTGTTGGGAATCCTCTCTGGCATGGGAAGGCTACCACTCCTGCAAATTCTCAGCCTCAGCAGACATCCCCTTCACTAAAAACATCACCCTTAAATTATTTTGGGCTCGTGCTGTTGGGGTATCATCGGAGGAAAAAAGAACCAATTCATCACCAAATTGCCTCTTGATGCATGCATATTCTCTTAGGAGCATTTCAGCCAGATTATCAGTGGTAAGTGTCACATTATATCCTTCACCCTAACCCTAAATTTAGCTATAATATAGGGCAGTTTTGCATGGCAGTTTGCTTGCCCAACTATTTCAGTAATTTTGCATAGAATTAGAAAATATCAGTATTTGGGATATTACAATTTTCCTCTCTATTTCTTAACTGAGACATATTGAGGATTTAAGTTCTCATAGTATCCTTGTTACTACTTAATAACTTAAAATAGATCATTTATAACTTGAAGAATTAAAACAGATAAAAGAACACTTGTAGTGTAATTATATTTAAAAAAAAATGGAGTGTTACATGTGGTATCAAAGCGAGATTTCAAACACTAGGCCTAACATTGGCTTAGTTCACTTGCTCAATACGAAAACAGGAAAACAAAAATACTGACTATGTTTAGAAATTGTTTCTGTACAGAAATATAATTTTTTATTTTGCAGGAAATGGAAGGAGTAGAGGCATCTACTGAGGATGTATCACATCATAATAAGATAATATATACGTGGAACTAAATAATCAACCATCTAAATTACTTCAAACTGTAAAACACTTAAAATTTGAAATACAGAATGTCAAGGAAGATAATGAAATAATCCTAAGAGCATAGGAGGAACTAAATCAAATATTGTTGGATAAATTACATAATGAAGGAAAGGATAAAATAAAAGAACATGAATATGAATCTAGAACTATATCCTACAAGCGTAAAGGTAAAAAGTTAAAATTTTCTGATAATTAAAGTAATTCCTCTTCATTAATTAATGTTAGGTCACACAAAGAGAAACATAAATATTCTAGTGAAAGTAGTGATAGTGACAACAGTCCTAAAATGAGAAAATATAAACCTTATGAAGAAATTTCAGGAGATTTTAGAAAAATAAAACCCCTTATGTTTACTGGTGAGGTGGAAAAAGGAGAAAAAGCCAAGGCATGGCTATAGGTATGAAAAACGTACTTTTAAATCTATAATTACTCAGATAGATTGAAATCTAGATTGACTACCTATAACTTAACTGGAAAGGTTGATATATGGTGGAAGGATATAAAAAGAGTGAAAACGTTAAGGACATACTATGTAACTTAGAGGACTTTTAAGAACTAATTTACCTAGTTGTATTCATAATGTATTCTCGCGTTTTTCTTGATCAGATACCTGGTTGTATTCATAATGTATTCTCGCGTTATTCACTCCTTGTGGGCTCTGATATTTTTTTGAATGTTTGATGATAATTGACTGTATGTATGTCTCCCATTAACACATGGCTACTGGTCTGTTGCTGTGGGCATTAAATACTTGACTTAAAATGTTTCTTGTCATTGGAAATGAGCAACTTTGTTTTATGGTAATGAGCATATCCCAGATTGAAAAAGCAAAGGAATAATAAACCTTTATATTCATAAATGTCCTCAAATCATTTTGACAGGTTGTACAAAGGCTTGGTATCGGCATTGAGACCTGAATTTTGAGATGGGAAAGGAATGGGAAAGGAGACAAACATAAATATTTTTGGCTAATTAATTCAAGGGTAATAAAGGTATTTTTGGTTAATTAATTTAAGGGTAATAATATTTTTGGTTAATTAACTTATTAACAATATTTTTGGTTAATTAATTAGGGTTAATAAAGGTCTGGATTTTGAGAATGTTCACAAGCTTGAAAATTGAAATAAAGAAAAGCTTACCCGATTGAAACAAGAACTCAACTTAGTAGTTTAGTGAAAAGATGTTGGATTATAAGCTTATGGCAGCAAGAATGGAAGTTCTTTCTTTATTTGCTGCCTGAATATGGAAATTTTGATGATGTAGATTCTGATACCAACAAAATAGCAAGCTGTATATGAACATGGTATCAGAAATGCTTATGATAGTTAATTGTTATAGGTAAAAGCTCTAAAATTTTCTTCTACTTTAATGGTTTAGAAGCCCTTACCATGTTCCCCTCGTATCAAAAATTTTCAACTGTGAACAATGACTCACCCTCCTTTGGTCCTTTTAAGTGTAACCAACATGCTATGGTACTCGAAACTGAACGGACTGAATGCGGATCGGATCACAGAGGGTGAGCTATTGTCCAGGGTTCAAACTATTTCACAGAAGGGGTATATGCTAAGGGCTACTACACCCATGCAGGTAAGAAGAAAATTTGAGAGATTTTACCTTTTTTTTCAAGAGAGAAAAAAGTTCAATCCTTTTTAATTAAACAAAGGACCTATTACAAATCAGCAAAGATATGGTATTCATTATAAATCCCAGCAATAGGGCATAGTTCTTTTATTGTTTATATGTTATTTAGCATAGTTCCTTTATTTATAAGTTATCTAGCAAAATGCAGTGAAAGTAGCATAGTTTCAAACGGACCATCAAAACAAAAAATTCTGCGCACCTGCTATAAGCAAAAACCAATTTATGTTCACAACGTTACCAAAAAAAGATATTTTCAGAAAATTCATGATTCTTTACTCTCTACAAATTCCTGGACAATAAAGGACCCAACATTAAGCTTCAATGCTACCTTCTAGAATTAATCTCTGCCAATTGATTGTGTTCACGATAAATGTGCTGACAAGTAAAAGAAATGAAACCATTGACTAAAAAGTCAATCCTTTTACATCAATAATCCAATGTGAGCACTTTCAAATTAATTTTACCATTAACTCGATCAATAACCATGATAGAATCACCATATACTAGGATTTCAGGTGGTCCCATAACACTATCAACATATAGCAGCCCATAAAGGGCCATTAACTAGGCTAGGCCAATAAACAACTTTCCTTCCATAGTAAAACATCACCGACTTTGGCAGTTTCACATTAATCTTTCAAGCAGTTTTTATATTGTTTAATTTTCCTTAGTTCAGAAGCCTTTAAGCCCAATGCATTTAAATATATAAGATAATATATCAATTTTTTATTTTATAACATTTATTAATTAAAATCATAAAATGAATTTCTTTAAATAAATTTAAATAGAATAGATTTTTCTTTATGTTAATAAGTGCGAGACGTTTAAAACCGTTTACAATGAAGAGATTTATTAATAGTAAAGTAAAGTTAATATTATTGAACAATAATTTTATTAACAATAATATTACTTTGAAGGCACAGAATTAAACAAGAGCATCATGTCACTTACAAGAGTAGAACCTAGGTGGGGAGGGTAACACTCATTCCTCCCAACCACCCAAACTACATCCAATTGATAGTCAATTTTTATGGTTTATATCTTAATTTTTACCCAAAATACAAATCTATTTCAAAGTGTTACTCTCTTTTTCTTGGAATCAAATGTTAAAAGAAAAACGCATCCCATCTTTTTTTCACATGAAATTACAAAAGCTCAATGATGTATGGTTTATTTTATTTATTTTTCTTTCTTTTTAAATTTTTTAATAAAAAATAATATTAAATTAACATAAATTCATTTTAACTTTATATTTATTTTTTTATTTTTTTATATATTTATATTTTTTTTCTTTTTAAATTTTTTAATAAAAAATAATATTAAATTAACATAAGGGTCAGTGCAAGAAGATGATGGACCTTTAAGATGCAATCCTAGTTTTCAAAAACAACATCATGCTACCAAAAAATACATCAACCCGAGCCTGACATAGCACTTGGTATGGTTCAACCCCAGCCTGACATGTCATATGACATGTAGGATAGGAAAACACATCGCGCACGCGTTATATAACTATAAAACGCGTACGCATTATATACCTACAAAACGCGCACGCGTTTTGTAGTTATAAAACGCGCACGCGATATGGAAATTATAAAATAAATAAAAAATACACAGTCCCGAGTTCATTTTCATTATCAGAAACACGATTTCGACGGGCAGCGCAGCGTTTGGAGCGAGATTTCGACGGGCGTTGGAGCATTTGGAGCTGATTCAAGGGGAAGGGAGGAGATTTCACGCCCACCATTAGTTCATTCCTATACTTTCTCTTCATTTTATAACAAAATTACCATTTTCCCTAGGTTTATTTATGTGTTTGGTACAAACTAACAAACTTTTTATTTTTTA